>JYDO01000109.1:0-149247 GCA_001447755.1 Trichinella papuae | reverse complement strand
TATCAACTTCATTTGAAATGTTGAAAGAAAAAATTCATAAAATACTGGCTAAATTTATATAAAATGCTCACTCACAATCAAGATTTTATGAAAACATTAATCATGATTTGAGAAAATGAATTCAGATGAACTGGCAAATTGAACAAGCAGTTTTATGAATTATTTTGATGACTGTTTGAAAATTGAAAAATAACAGTCTGGTGGAATAGATGTAAGGAAAAAAAAATTAAAAGCACTAGGAATAAAAAAAAACCAATCATCTTTCTGCTGTCATCTATATATTATACATTTCTGTTGAAAAATTACATTGAATACTTTGTTTTCAATTATACAGATTTGTAATGATGCTATTTATCAAAAAAGTGCCACTTACCAAACGTAGCGGCTTCTCATTGTTCAGTTCTCATCTTCTTTTATTGTTGATTTGAAAAATAAGAATGAAAAAACAGCGCATCACTGGGTTGGGGCATTGGAAATTGTATCTCTCAGACGCATTTGAAAATAAAAACGCACCTCTTCCACGTCACTCAAGGCGTCAATCTGAAATTACTTCAAATTAAGCAACAAAGCAAACAATAATGACTCATATGCAAATTTACATGTTCTTCTACTGATAATTTTGAGTAATGCCTACTTTTCATCGCGTTTTATTTACTTAACTGATACGAACAGTAGTACAAGGGAAAGTTTCAATGTAAATTGTTAAAACGATTATTTCAAGCCACACTTTTCATTGCTAACATTCATTTTAAATTGTTTATTAACATTGAGGTTTAAAACATTACAATGCAGATGAATACATGAAATAAAAACACAAAATATACACTCATTGCTTATTAAACAATGATGACTTACAGGAACACATTTGTAAGAATACGGTAGACTGACAAATTCAACCAATGACAGCGATTTGAAAATTCAAAAATGACCTATATAAATGGAAACTATCGCTAAAAAGTTCATAGTCAAAAAGTCGATAGTCAAAATATGTTTCGACGTCGAAATTTGAAATGAACCAAAACAAACGTGGAAACGATGTCTGAAATTTATCAGAACACTAAGCAATATTACAAGATGCTATCGGACTATATATGACGAAAGTGCAACTATATTAGAAAATGAAAATTGTTCAATCAAGTCAACAACAGTTAGGGTATATGTTAGACTACGGACCAGGGCTTTACGGTCGTAGACTTCATTTATAAGTGCTAAGGAAAAATTAGCGCTCACCGCCTACGCAAATTATCAAATTATAGTGCTTTTATTTCTAGTATCCATTTATTTGATTGCCTACTGCATTTAACTATCTTTCATAAATTTATTTTTATTACTTTCAATTTTTAGTCCAAATCTACAGTTAATTCATAATCAGTAAATGCATTGCTTTAACAGCTGCTTAAAATACTGACTCTCAAATGGAATCAGAAAAGAACGACAGAATGAAACGAGAACGTTTAGTAAAGTTAATGCTTTTGATGCTGAAAACAGTAATCATAGCGATTCAGTTTGAGAATATTCATCCAATGGTTCTGTTATAATATGTAGCTTAACGTTATTTCATAACAATAATTTTCGAGTGTTATATACTATGCAATATTATATGATCTGAAATATTCATGACTTTAAAAATGTTGCTTTTTAAATGTCAGAACGTTAAAAAATGAATTATTGTTATTTTGATATCAAAGTATGAAATTTTGCAGTTATTCGTAGTTCGCCAATCAAATGAATACATGCATTATCAAATGAGAAGGATCTAGTTATCGGGGAATTGTAGACAAATAGTTTTCTTGCAATTATGAAAAATTACCAATGAAATGTTTACCTCAATCGAATCACCCAGATTCAGCATCATACCAGCTCATCATTGATATATTCATTTCTAGTGTATTTTTATTTATTTCAATTCCATATATTGTTATACCAATAGCATAATTTTGCATAATTTATTTGATGCTTCCATACATCGGACCTGCATTATCTGTTGTATCATTAATTAAAAATTTTACTTGAATAAATATAATGTTTGTACATAAACAATTTTTTATTTTATAACATTAATCGATTTTAATGTAAGATTATAATTTTTATAATTAATTCCAATTCATCAAAGTACAGTATGACAATCATACTTTTATTAAAGATGTTTACATACTGTAGATGTCGATAAATGGAACTTCAAATGGCTATTTTTTATGATTTTTCACTTCTGTTTTTATCGCATACATAGTTTGTCTGTGAAGCAGTAACTTTTATGATGAACACATGATTTTTTGTCGTGATTTACTTTCAAAATCTGCTAATAATTTCGCAGTTCACATGGATAGTAATTATTCACTGCAGCCTGAAGCGCTGTAATAATATAATTCGATACATTTGCTTAACACTTTTTCTTGCTACGCACTATAATTTCAATATATATTTACCTGCTGGTGTACTTGCATTTACTTCTGGCGTAAGTAAATATTCGCGCACGGTTGATACTGTTGACAGCTATTCATAAAATAGTAATGGTTATAGTATTACAGAATTTTTCAGATAATGGCCCAAGTGAAAACTGTATTAAAGCAGGCATCTGTTTACAGTAGAAAAATGGATAGACTGAGCAAAAGAATTTTTGGGGAAATACCGTACGAATTAACTGCTCGAAATGCGAGAGTAGTAAAAGCTTTTCAAGCAATGCCTTATGAAGAAGATGAATTTTGTATCGCTTATTTTCCACCCCATCCAATGTTTCATTCATTAACGAAACTTCTTCGACTGCATGGACTTTTTCGAGATGAGCATCAAGATTTTATTGACGAATTATTACGCCAACGGTGTTTACGCGGTAAAGCACCTCCTAAACCTGGTGAAGGAAAACGTGCGATGATGCGTAGGAAAAATGCCTAGTATTTTTAATTTTAATTGTTCAGCTCGAAGTTTTTTCAAAATAAAACATTTAACGTTTTATCCAAAGTTTATTTATTCAAGAATCGAATCAGCAGTCATCCATCAAATAGCGCAACACATCTGATTTTTTCGCATAACTAGATGACAATGTGCGTTCCTGCGAAACTCTTTTCGATGTGGAAAATGTAGAAGTATCCACTGCGTCAAATTTCGGCGAACTGGAGAAATCCAGGCCCAAAACTGATGCATTATAACAAGCAGACCCGTAGAATGGTCCCATTTAAATTTATCAAATGAATTGGCTACATAACAAGTGACCGCAGATTCGCAAAGGAGCTATTTTTTCTTTGCTCCTTGGACTTTCTGGGCTGCTTTCGTAGTTTTGCCCTGGCCGCCTTCGGTCTTCTCAACGTTCTACAAAACAAAATTAACTTTTCCATTCATAATAACCTGTTTCAGTCTATAAAATTTTACCTTTATAACACCAACGGCTACTGTCTGTCTCATATCTCGAACGGCAAAACGGCCCAAAGGTGGATATTCAGAGAATGTCTCCACACACATCGGTTTCGTAGGAATTAATTCAACCAGCCCAGCATCGCCCGATTTCAAAAACTAAAATCAAATAAATAATACAAATTATTAATTAAACAGTCCTACCTTCGGCTCGGTTTCTAATGTCTTGCCGGAACGGCGGTCGCATTTTTCTTTTAATTCGGCAAATTTACAGGCAATATGCGCTGTATGACAGTCAAGCACGGGCGCATAACCTGCAGCTATTTGCCCAGGATGGTTAAGAATTATCACTTGAGCAGTGAAATTTTTAGCTTCTTTAGGTGGATCATTTTTACTATCGCCAGCCACATTACCGCGGCGGATTTCCTTGACACTCACATTTTTCACATTAAAACCAACATTATCTCCAGGAAGAGCTTCCTGGAGAGCTTCATGATGCATCTCAATTGATTTCACTTCAGTAGTCAAATTCTGCGGGGCAAACGTAACTACCATCCCAGGTTTCATTACTCCTGTTTCCACACGACCCACTGGAACGGTCCCAATACCTAAAAATAATTGTTTTTTAAAAGTTGTGCATTGCATTTGATATAAAAAAAATACAATAAAAATTAATATTGCCTCATAAAAAACAAATCATATGAATGATTTGTGGTAAGAAAAGGCAGGGAAAATTTACATTACAAATTTATATGACACACCTCCAATTTTGTAAACATCTTGTAATGGCAAACGCAAGGGTTTGTCTGTCGGACGCGTTGGTGGCAAAATTGCATCAAGAGCCTCCAAAAGTGTCTTTCCACTTGCGTTTCCCTCTTTTCTTTCTACTGACCAACCTTTATACCACGGCATTCGGTCGCTAGCTTCAAGCATGTTATCTCCATGCCAACCGCTGATAGGAACGAATGGAATTGTTTTCGGGTTGTAACCAATTTTTTTCAAGTAATTACTAACCTCAGTAACTACCTCATTAAATCTTGCCTAAATTATAAAACTAAAAAATGAATAAATAAATAAATCTGATAAATAAATAAACCTCAGAAAAAGGCGGCTCAGTCGTGTCCATCTTGTTGCAAGCGACAATTATCTGTTTGACCCCTAAAGTGTAGGCCAAAAGAGCGTGTTCACGCGTTTGACCGTTTTTAGATATTCCAGCTTCAAATTCGCCTGTGCCACAAGCAACAACAAGAACTGCACAATCTGCTTGCGAAGTTCCAGTAATCATGTTCTTTATAAAATCTCTGTGACCTGGGGCATCAATAATAGTGATGTAATACTTAGATGTTTCAAATTTCCACAAGGCGATGTCGATTGTAATGCCGCGTTCTCTTTCAGCTTTGAGTTTATCCAACACCCAGGCATACTTAAAAGACCCTTTACCCATCTGAAATAAAATTTTATTTTACTTTAAACTGTGAGGATTAACTAAATTAAATGATTAAATTCGATGCTTCCACGCAACAATAGAAAGTCAGATGTAAAAACAAATAAAAATAACTGAAATTATCAAACTACATTAACGCTAAAACAACTGATAAAGAAAACAAACCAGAACTACTAAGTCAGAGTTTGCCAGTTGTAAGTCTAAAACACAAAATACACTGAATGAATTAAAATTTAAACATACTTCTTGTGCTTCTTTCTCAAATTTTTCAATAGTACGTTTATCAATGCCTCCACATTTATAAATCAAATGGCCGGTGGTAGTCGATTTTCCAGAATCGACGTGTCCAATCACAACGATATTAATATGCGTCTTCTCTTTACCCATGTTTCTTAAACTAAAATATAACAATAAACTCTATTGGAAGATATAACATGTCAATAATCATAATAAACCTTAGCAAATGATCGACGTAAAAACAGAAATACAGATATCAGAACGATACGCAAAAGACCGTTGAACACGAATGCCAACGAAATGATGACGAGACTGACAGTATAGCTTGCAGTGAAATAATAATACCTGAGAGTCTCATTGTAAGCATTGTCAATTGATTTCACATTTCAGAACTGTAAGTTGAACTCAATTTCACAGAAAAATTTATTACATCTTTCAGAAAATATTTACAAAAAAATAATCATAATTTCATAATTTATGAATAACGAAATTAAAAATGCGAATTTGAAAAATAGATTTAATAAATGCGAACTAGAAGAAACAAAAATGCTAGAATCTCACACTAAAGCAACATAAATAACAATTTTAAGTAAATTTATAAAAGTCACTACATTTAAAAATTTCATTTATGTTGAACTAACAGGAAATATCCATACTGTAGATAAAAAATATGCTCCGATAGGAATAAAAATTGATATTGTGTGAATTAAGGGCCATCAACGTTTTATAAATATTAAAGTTACAGAAACTGAAAATTTTTTAAACATAAAAAAGGAAATTGCTCTGTAAACATCTTGCAAAACCCATTTTATGTACAGTAATCATTACGAAATACAGTATATTGATGTGATTCTAATGTTATTTTTTCCGTGAAAACAAGAATAATGTAACGATCGTAAATTTATTGAATGCAGTAGTTATTCTGTTTAAAATATATAGTTATGAAAATATTATTTTCAACTTGCTAGAGTTGAAAACTTCGGGTTTGAGGCATTTTAATCGAAATTTTATCCAAATAGCACACAAAAATAATATATGAGACTTGTTTACTCGAGCTGATTAACTGTTCCCTTTTATAATTAATGTATAACTTAAATTAAAATTTTAATGTTTCCTTTAGTAGAATTTAGTGATTCATCTAGGATCATTCAAACATTTTCCAGTATTCAAGAAGCGATGAAAATCAGAGGAGGGGATTAATTTCTAATCTACTACATTGACAGTGTTCTACTTGTGGAAAAATTAATGCTTGCTTATCTGAAAACCTACATTAGGAATAGTAAGATAAGAATGATTAACAATGACCTATTTAAATTTCAGGTTTGGAATGCGAGTAACAAATTATGGTTAAAAGGTTGATTATCTTTTTTAATGAAAAGACAAATTGTTCATATGTCATCTTCATCTCATAGAAGTGACAACACATGTTTTAAAATGCAAACTTTAAGTTATAATGTTCATTTGTCTCGATTTGATATTAATGATTACAGTTTATTTCACATTCTTGTTTGTGTTACGAAGGTTTTTTAACTGTCATATATAAACTGAAAACATTACATCTGTTTTAAATTGTTTTTTGTTTCTATCTTTTAATGATGAAAATACTGCTCGAAGCATTTCGAACTTGTTAAAATTCAGCGCAGTTTGAAGTAAATTCAAATGATGAGTTAAAGTCCTTGAATTTATACGTACTTTTAGAGTATTAAAAACGATCATAACTTTTTAATAGGAAGATTTTCTTTAAAACTTAATAGCAAACTTTGACAAATATAAGTACGCAATGGTAGTGCAAAACAAAAAAATTTAACAAAGTTGAGTTTTAAAATTAAAATAATCTTTGTCTGGTTGATCTTATTTTTAAAATTAAATTTTCTTTAAAATGTTTAATGTTCAGCAATTTAAGTTATTTTTTCTTATAAAACTAGCTATATTTCTCTAATTACCCAAATTGGCTAATTCTTAATGGCCAAACAAATGTTGAAATCAGAATATTCCGTTCAAGCTAAAATTTAATGATGGGCAATAAAATTTGTTCATTTTTATGTCATATTTTTAATAATTTTTTTAATGTAATGAATTTTAAAATTATTAGATTTATGAAACAAATTTAGGTTTATATTACATTAACACTTTTAAGAATGATATCTTACTGTAGTTTTTGAAACCAGTGCGTTTGAGCTTTGAATGCTGTTAACAGTCGTCTTTACAGTTAGTATAACTTGATCCTGTATTGTTCTCGGTAAATTTTTTAAGCATAATTTTTTCTTAAGTATTTTTGTTTTGTGAAATACTCTTCACTTTATTGTTTGCTGTAATGATGGTTTTTAGGTTATGAATTTTGTACTGCTTTGTTTAATGATTTTTTTCGTTGAATAGAAGTTTAGAATAAATATTTATGCATTGAGTTTTAAATTTTTAGTTTGAATGTGTTTTGTTGATCTTATTAGTGATATTTGTAGGTCTTATTTTTATTTCATTATAATTATGTTAAAATGATAAGTCCTTTTTGTTTATTTATTTGTTTCTTTGTTTTCTTTAATCAGTTTGGTTGATGACATATTTTATATATTAAATCTTTGTATATCTTATTCTGTGCTTTCCTGAAGAATATATATTACTGATATGTTGATAATTATTGGTTGGTTGATTTATTATTTTGCCACAGATGATGCAGCATTCTTTTTGCTAATTTTTGTCTTTAGTTATTAGAAAATTAATTTTTATCACAGTAATTCAGCATGTACTGTTATTCTTTTTAATTGATCTGAGGACTGCACTTGAATGATCACACATAGTTGTCTAAATTAAAATAATATCAAATTTTATTATTTCAAATTTAGATTTGTTTCAATTTTTTGTGAGCTGGATAGTTGTAAATGTATGTGTGCAATTTATATAACATTTATCCATTATAACCTCTTTATAATTTTTGTTTCTGTTTTGGCAGACTTTTCCAATGCTTACGAATGACGATCATTTAGCGTGCTCTGTTTTGGAGTCGGAACAAATTGAAAATGATGAGAGTAAGTTTACATAATAAACTGTATTTTTTTAGAAAAATGGGATATGACATTTACATTTACGTTTCTTTATATTATTTTTAGAAACCATTAAGGGCATTAATCAAACGGAAGATGAAATTCGTGCTATATGTCTGGTTGGTTCTGTAGCACATGATGATAAATTAAAGGGAGTATTAAAAGTAATAAAATGCTTCTATTGGTCATGTCATGGTTTTGTAATTTTTTTTTTAATTTAAGACGGTTTTTAACTTACTTGTTTATGAATCTGAAAAGGGAGTGGAGTACATTTCTCAGAAGGATGTCGCATTTGTGCTTGAAAACTTTAGTGGACCTGATTTCAACTATCTTTACCACGCAGGACGTCGTATTTTTGGGCCAACAATTATTTTTGAATCTTCTCAGTCAAATGCTGTAAATATAAAATTATTTGTTTATTTTATTAATCTGTTTTTAATTTAGCAAGTAGGTAATGATATAATTACTTTATGAGTTAAATTATACGCTGTTTATTTTGATAATTTACATGAATATTTATATTTATTTATATATTGCTTGTTTTTCTTTATTTACAATACACGATTTTGTAACTCATTTTGTGGAAAATTGATTTTATTATGAGCATAGCTGTAAAAAAATTTATGAAAATAATGGTCTGCAATTTAATGTTTTGTAGAAGCTTCCAATTAAGTCAAGACCTTTATATTGCAACGCAATGAAGGAAGTAACAGTTTGCTTTGCCGGACTACATGATAAAAAAGTTTTGGTGAATAATTTTCTAGAATTGAATTACTGTTATTAGTGAACTGCTATTATTTTATTTAGTCAAATGTGGTTGATCTTGTCCACCATATGGGCGGAAGTGTTCGGAAAAATTTTACAATGAGTGTAACTCATGTTGTTACAAACACCACTCAAAGCTCAAAATACCGAGTAAGTGAACTACAATTACAATTAACTAACAATATCGTTTGATCGCATATTTGCTTATGATTTATATATGCGAATTAATAAAATTCAAAATTATTATATTAATAAAATATAATAAAATAATTTTATTTAATGTCACAGTAAATTATTTAACTGAACTGTACGCTTAAAGCTTGCTGTTGGTATGGGAAAATCTGTAATGCACGTGGATTGGATATTCAAAATGTGGGAACGCCGTTCGCAAGCTTATGTATCAGCTCTGTCACCTGATTGGGTAATTAATTTGGTTTCTCAAAACATTAAAAAAAATTTTTTAATGTTTTTTTTTTAGTCATGCTTCAAGTTGAAACCTTTCTTTGCGCTAAAACTTTATTTTCGTGGTTTTTTATCAAATGAAGAGAATCATATGAAAGAACTTGCTATTCAGAATGGTAATTTGTTTGATTTTCATTTTCAGCATATAATTCATAGTTGAATTACAGGAGCTGTTGTGACAGACTGTAATGCTTGTACTCATTTTGTTGTGGATCCGTCTATTCGTTATGAAGATTTAACAGACGGTGATCGAAATCTTCACTGTCGTTTTGTTACTGCAGAAGTAAATTTTCTAATACTAGTCTATGCAATGTACATTGAATGGTTTTAGTGGTTTTGGTTAAGTATTCAGTTGGATATTTGTGCTAATGAAGATATGTATACGTTGATGGATAAGGTAGACACTATTATATATTTAATTATTTGTTAATAATTATCAGTTATATGTAGGATCAAAAATGTCGCAAACGCTCTAAAAGCCCAGCGGTGTTTGAAAATAAGCGTCATGCAAGGCGGCTTTCTGAATTTCACGGCAGTGGTGACTTGAATCCTTTCTCATCGCATTGTTCTTCTTTGGACGTATCCAGTGATTATTCATCAATGCTAGGAGGTAAAATTGCTATAGACTATTCGACTATGGGAAAACGTGAACATTTGTTATATAGATCAGATGTTTTCTTCTGAGGATTTGGATAATCTAATGAAATCTCCTAAGAAGGGTATGAGCAAACGTCAACAAATTGCTGTGGAAATGCTTCAGACAGAATTCAAATATGTCCAAGTGTTGCACACGATAATAACGGTAATAAAAACATAACTTATGGTTGTTGATTTTTTATTTTTATGCCTTTTAGATTTATAAGGAACCGCTGGAAAGTCCAGATAGTACTGTAGGTGGCCATTTGTTGGATTCTGCAGAAATGAAACTTATATTTGGAAATTTGCCTCCGATTTATGTAATACATCAAAAACTGCATAAAGAGTTGGCAAATTTAATTGCACATTGGTCAGAAGATAGATGCATTGGAAATGTTTGGCTTCAGCATGTATTCGAAAAAATTGTTATGCTTTTGATGTTTGGTTTTTTAAAATTACAGCTTTAGGCTGACGAGCTGGTGAAAGCATATCCACCTTTTGTAAATTTTTACGAGCGAACAAAAGAAACTCTTAATAAATGTGACAAGAGTAAACCACGTTTCCATGCATTTCTCAAAGTTGGTTTATTTATTATTACTATTATTAATATATTATTCAATTATTTGATGTTTATTTTATTTTATAGGCACGTCAAAATAGGCCAGAATCGAATCGAGAAAGCTTGCAAGAATTGATCATTCGTCCTGTGCAACGTCTTCCTAGTGTTATTCTATTATTGAGTGGTTTGTATTTATTTTTTTTTTGTCATAATTGAGTTTATACAATTTTATCATATCAATAATATAATAATTACAATTTCTGTTTTAATAATAAAAAAATTGTCTGAATTGTATGTATTTTAATTTTTGAAAAAGATTTTCGAATTTTGAAAATGGTTGCATTTTTTTTTTGCAAAACTGTTCTCAGCAGAAATTATTTTCAGAACTATTGAAAAATACAGACAAAGCAAATAAAGACTACCAATGCATTGCAAAAGCTATTGATGCACTGAAACAAGTATTGACGTAAGTGATCATCATCATATCATGCAAAGCTATGGACCTTATCACATAGCCATGTTGCTTGCATTCAGTATATTTGAAGTTTATTATCGTGATTGTTTTTCAATAAAAGAACAATTTTTGTTAAATACATTGAAATAATAATAATAACAAAAATTTGAATATTATTTTTTTGACATTTCATTTCAGGCATATTAATGAAGACAAGAGGAAAACTGAAGGACAAGTGAAACTGTTTGATATTGTAAACGAGATCGAAAACTGCCCGGTTAGATGGCGCGAGTGTTGAGCAAATTATATATCCTTTGATATTAATGTGAATATTTTAGCCTTACTTGCTTTCTTCGCAACGACAGTTTATCACTTCCATTTCTGTAATATCCCTTTCCCACGGCTTTGTCAAAAAAGGTTCTCAGTGTGTTTTTTATTTGTTTAATGATTGTCTTGAGGTAAAATGAGTTTTTAATTTTGATATTTTTCAAATTTGCATTGTGAGGAAATTGTACAGGTTGCGAAGTCGAGACAAAAAACCAACGGAAGAGAAGAGACACGGACGTTGAATGCAACATTGAAGCCGTACAAGCATGCAGAGTTGCTATTTTTATCAAACATTCGTCGTGTGATAGATGTGACTTGTTTTGAAGGTATATTGTTGTTGTTTTTTCAGCATAATCTTTATAAAATTATCAATTTGCTTGCTATGCTGCTTGAGTTGGTTTTGGAACTGGAAAAACTTTGCTAGTTATTTATGATTTATATTTTGATTGACAACAATAGATATCTTTTGTAATATAAAAATTGTTTTGTTATAGAGGCATCAAATATATTTTGTTTGACTATTCGCAATAATATGGGCGACACGAATTATCCATTCCAACTAGTGGATGAGACTGCCAACGAGGCTCGTCGTATGTTTTTGGAGAAGTTGTGCGATCAAGTTCTGAAAACTGTCGGTCGTGTGGATTTCTGCTTGCAATCCTTGCAATCAGCCGATGCTGATGGTGATAGCGATCTGGCTTTGACCATTCAAAAAGCGATAAAGTAATTAATTTCACTGAATCGAATTCTTTGAACATTTCTTACATACATACATACATACATACATACATATATATGTGCATTTCAGGCATATAAAGTACGGTGGACGAAGACTTAGTAGAGCCTTTTCTTTTAATAAAACTCAAACATCTCTACGGAGAGCTGTTAGCCAGATTGCAGTCAACGTAGGTGGTCATCTTCGACGGATGTCCAGGTCGAATTTGCGTTTACCGTTGCAACAAATTCACGAAGAAGCGCAGCAATCATCAAGTTCACTTTTTTTTAATAATCATCATATTCGACGTTAATTTACAGTTGATTTATAGAAAGTAATTTTACCAAATATTTTTTCATTGCTGTTAATTATTCCAGGTTTTAAAACAAGCAGGAAAAAGAAATAATCATATATGTTGTCATGCTATTTTATTATTATTATTATTACTATTATTACTACTACTACTACTATTATTATTATCATTATTATTATACATGCATACATACCTACCTACATACTACATACATATATAAGCTATTAAAGTTGTTTTATTTCTTTGTTCCATATTCCCAAGATTATTTTTTTGTAAAAATATTAAAGTATGATAAAATGATTTTCAATTATAACATGTTTAAGAAAACAGAATAAGAATCTCTCTTCACACGTCACATAGTAATTCTGCAACTGTAAAGCATGTTTAAATAACTAAATCAATATAAGGAATCATTTAAAAAGTGATAGGTGTGGAAAATTCAACAAACGCTCATTATCACCAGATGGCAGGATGACGCAAATAGGCCAATGCAAAATAATAGGCATTATGACGAATCAGAGTTGACCAATCAGAAAGTACCTGATGCCCTGATACAATCGATCAAAGAATAACATTTGTTTATACAGGTTTTTAGGCATTTTTGAAAGAATATTTTAAATTTAATGTTTAATAATTTATAAAGTTAAATATAAAATTGAACAAATCATTTTATTATATCTATAACTAAATTCAAAATGATTACGGTATAAATTCGATGATTATAGTATTTGATACTCAAGTTTTCTCCCACTAGAATAATTTTGTTCAGTTGTTCTGCTGGGATTTTGATGCAAAAATTAGCATTTTAATTTCGATTCTTGCTCCAATTATTATTGATTGAAATTTGGTTATATTTTTAATTGATATTTTTTTTTATTTCCATTAATGCAAAATTAATTAAGCAATATTGAATGGTAATTAAAATTTTTTAAAAGATGTCAAATGAATTGATTTGTGCTGTTTAAAATTGTTATCTGAACTTTGGAATAGCGGTTCTTTTGTAAACAGTTGTTGTTTGAAATGTGTTGATTGTCTGATGAAAGTGGCGAAATTATGGATGTTGGAGTAATTCATTTGACGTGAACTAGTTGTTTTCATAATTCAGCCGTGAAAAGCGTAGTTTGAACAGGTTGCCAGTCGTCAACTATTTGACTGCATCTATTCCTGCAGTGAGTTCGATTAAGCGTTGGAAAGTAATAGTTGTGTTGGTTTCATTTTAGCATTTTATCCAAAAGATGGATTGGCTGCTTGTCCACATTGACTTTCTTATTGACTATATGTCTACGTTGACAGGTTAGCTTCAGCTGAGAATTATTACAAATTTTGTGATCATTTTGAACAAAACATTTTAGTGGAAAAATTGTACAATGACATCCGGATGTTTGTGTTTTCATGTTTTTTGGCTTTCATTCATCTCATTGATTGGTGTCGACGCTTATACAATGTCAACTTTGGAGAATTGGAACCATGGCAAATATCGGCTTATACATTTTGTGCTTTTTCGGTTTTTCTTTGGTTGGATAAGTTTTTTCATTGTGAAGAAGGTAAATGTTGTTTTGTTTTACAAAATTTACATATTATATGCTTTTTCTTTTCCAATGAAGCATTTGTTGTTCGTTTGGAGAAAACGTTATTTCGAACTGCTCGTCGACTTCCTTGGGTAAAACGGAAAATAAGTGTTCAGCTTTCAAAGACAAGACAATCTGTTCAAATGGAACTTCAAAAAAATGATCCTGATCCGGAATTTATTCGCCATTTACCAGACCGAGGCTTTGATAAAGTAAATTTGTTATTGCTTATTTTTAATTAGTACGTTTTATTCGAACTTTTCAAGAATGACATCATGGCCAAAGCTGAAAGATACCAGAAAGCAGGTAAGATGAATTGATCAAATTGCCAGTATGTTTCATGCGTGTAATGTGCTTGAAGAGTAGTGGTCGTCGAACAATATTCATGTGATTTTTTGATTTTTCAGGAACTTTTGATTTCAGCAAAGGAAAAGTCTCTGGTGCTGTATACAACGCGAATACTGAGCTTGTTTCGTTGAATGCCGAAGTGAGCAGACATTTATTTTCATTTTCTTTGAAAAAAATTAATTTTTTTGATTTATTTTAAATTGTTATGATTTCATAAATTCGATTAAGAGTTTTATTTTTTTAAGTTGCTAGTTGTTCAATTGTTGCTCATGAAACGTTCTATTCAAATTTGTGTTTTTAATTTATTGTTTGTGAATATGTGTAAGCTAGTATTTGCATTTATGAGATTTTGATTTGCGCATAGCATATGTTATTTATATTGCGCGTTGTTTCATAATAAATGGGTGTGTATGCTTTTACAGTAGGCTTTGCTAGTTAGAAATTCTTGTTTCTTTATTTTTCAACCAGTTTACAATGGTTCATTGTAGAAAACTATTGTTGCACTGAATTGATGTTTCTATAGCTAAAGTGTTGGGATAAAGTTAATTTAGGTGTATAAACTTGTATAAAATTTGAAGTTAAAAAATAATTTAAGATTATTCAAGTAAGCAAACAATATCAGAAAATTTTATTATTAAATTTCTTCATGTTATTTACACATCTGCTTGTGAAATAATTGCAACGATTGTGACTATTAATTAATTTTATTAATTGGTTATAAAGTAGCATATCTAAAACGACGAGATTTTGAAGTAAATTTAATTTTATCAGGATCTGTCAACACAATAATCTGATGAATGGAATTTTATTTCAGATTATGAAATTATTTTGCTGGTCTAATCCATTGCATCCTGATATATTTCCTGGCATTCGTAAGATGGAAGCTGAAATTGTGAGAATGGTTTGCAATATGTTTAATGGTGGCAACAATGCCTGCGGAACGGTAAACTGTTTTATATTCAATCATATTGAATTGGATTATTTTTGAATTATACAATGTTATGAGAAATTAGCAGTACATGTGATGAAAATATCTTTTCTGTTTCAATGGTTTTTTTTTTATTTTCATTTTATTCACCACAATTCAGGTTACTTCTGGTGGCACGGAATCTTTATTGCTTGCTTGTCTTGCTTACCGAAATCGTGCCTATGGCAGAGGAAACAAAGATCCAGAAATGTACTTGTAACAAATTTTAATAATTTGCATTAATTGTGTTTTTTTTGTTGTAATTTGTAAAACAGTGTTGTTCCGGTATCGGCTCATGGTGCGTTTGACAAAGCTGCCCAGATGCTTCGACTTCGCATTCGTCATGTACCATTGGAAGCAGGCACTTTTAAAGTTGATTTGGACAAAATGAAGCAAATGATTACAAAGTCGACCTGTATGGTACGTTGGTTAATCATTTTTATAATTTTTAATTTTTTTTAAATTTGTTAAATTTGTTCAGTTAGTTGCTTCGGCGCCTAATTTTCCCTATGGTATAATTGATCCAATTGAACAAGTTGCTGCTGTAAGTTATTATTGTTATTGTTATTTTCATTTATTATTATTATTAAATAATAAATTGTTGATTAGCTTGGTGAAAAATTTGGCATTCCTGTCCATGTAGACTGTTGTCTTGGGGGATTTTTGTTGCCATTCATGGAGCGTGCAGATTATCCACTAGATGAAGAATTTGATTTCCGTATTCGCGGTGTTACCAGCATTTCATGCGATACGCATAAAGTAAATATTATTATATTAAAAAATTTCTTCATAAAATATGTTATTTATTATTAAAAAAAAACTTTTTTAGTATGGATTTAGCACAAAAGGAACATCAGTACTGATGTATCGAAATAAGCTTTATCAGAGGTATCAATATTTCTGTCAGCCCGACTGGCCTGGTGGCATTTATGCTACGGCGACTGTTGCTGGTAAAAAATGAATGAAAATGAATGTTGAAAAAGAAAATTGTATGATTTGTGTTAAAATGGAAATTTAATTATTTTTTTTCTTCAGGTAGTCGAAACGGTGCTAACAGTGCTTCGTGTTGGGCAACCATGCTTCATTTTGGCATTTACGGTTATGTTCAATGTACCCGGAAAATTATACGCACAGCTCGTTACATTGAACGAAAGTATTAACGAAAAAGATCATTTATTTCAATTTAAATTAATTTGCATTTGATTCACTTTTCACAGATTACGTGAAGTGAAAGGTATCTATATATTTGGTCATCCACGGGTCAGTGTTGTTGCTTTCACATCATACGTATTTGATATCTATGCGTTTGCGAGTCAGATGGGCGATCGGGGTTGGTCGTTGAATCTACTTCAGCTACCAGCGGCGTATGATGAATAGGTTTTTATCGCATCTTTTCATATTTCTTTTCATAAAATTGCAGTGTCCATTTTTGCATAACAATGAATCAAACACAAGAAGGTGTGGCGCACAGTTTCATCGAAGATGCCACTGCTGTAGCGGAAGCATTGCTTGAAGATCCGTCAAAAAGCAATGATATTTCTGGCGCGGTAAGGCTTACTTTCCCTCCCCCTCTCTCTCTGCAATCCACTCAAACAAATGTTATGCTTTTTGCTGTTTTGAAATTATTCATAAGCTGCTTATTTGATGTTCAGGCTGCACTTTACGGCTCGTCGCAAACACTGCCCGACCGCACCCTTGTCAACGAAATTGCCTGTGCTTATTTGGACGCTTGCTATGCAACTGAAACGAAATGCGATCCGGACGATTTGGACGGCTTGATCTGAGCAAATATGCAAATTGATCATAATGATGTAAAACAAAAAATTTTTTTTATTTCATTTTAATTTTTTAACGAACACATACATACACACACACATATACTAGTATTACTGAACCTACTGATTGATCATCATTTTATAACTTGTAGATATGGAAGTGATTATTGGAAAGAAAAAAAACAAGACTATTTATTCTCTGCAACACCCATCAGCCCTGCGATCGAAAACGGTTATAATTTTTCATATTTTCTTTTCACTTTATTTTTTTCTCATCATCGTCGACAAAAACAGCCATCTTTTTCTTTAGCCCACACTTTGATGAAAATATCTAAAACTTTTACAATAAAGCTACATTGTTCAAATTGAAATTTAAAAATTATAAATGTATAAAAATACCAAAAAAGAAATATTGAAGTATTTATGCTTTTTTTTATTTCATTTCATTTCATTTCATTACAACTCCTACCTAGAGAAAGCAGCTGAATAGTAGTGTAAAAATGACCACAAGTGTTATAAATGCTATCAGTCCTAATGGCGGCAGTGGATGTCGGGTGAATATTGTTTTTGCCCACTCAACTTTGGAATTGTCGAATGGTGGATAGCGCATCCTGAAGAACAAGAAGCGGTTCATTCATTAATAAATTCACTCATTCACGACTATATACGATTTCAATAAAAGGGAAAAATACCATAAAAGTTTCTCTCCCCAGAGGGGTCGTTCGAGAATGGACTTTTCGTGCGTAAAAGTGTCAAAAGAATACTTCCCATGGTATCGTCCAATGCCACTGTTTCCGACTCCACCAAAAGGCAGCGTTTCCACTGGAAAATGAAAATTGTTCTCACAAATGTTCAATAATATATATATATTTGATAATATTTTCAAATTTTACAGGCCATCTGCACGATAGCATCGTTGAGCACCAGTGCACCGCTGGATGTTGTCATCTTGATCTTCTCTGCCATTTTTTCATCCGTACTGAACAAATACACAGCCAGAGGCTTTTCCTTTGATCGTATGAATTCAATGGCGTCGTCCATATTTTTCACGCCAACCACTGGTAAGATGGGACCGAAAATCTGAAATTATTAAATTTTATTTTTAAAATCGTACCTAGATAAATGAACATTGTTGTATATACCTCGTTTTCTAAGATTGGATCGTCCAACTTTGCATCAACAACAGTAGGTTCCACGTATAGGTCATCTTCATCAGTTCTACCGCCCACAAGAACATCACAACTTTGCAACAAAGTCGCGATTGAACTGAATTATTATTCAAAGTAAGTGAGAAAAAAAATTAATTATAATAATTGACCAACCGAAAACGAGCAGCATTGATTATTCTGCCGAAATCTTTCGACTGCTTTGCGTTGTTGGAGTAGAATTTACGAAACGCAACCGCTATTTGTTCAACGAGTTCCATCTTGATCGACTGGTGACAAAGTACATAATCTGGTGCGGTGCAGGTCTGGCCGGCGTTGACACATCGAGCCCAGGCGATTCTTTTTGCAACCGTTTCCAAATCCTTGACACTTTGATCCACAATTGCCGGGCTTTACGGGGCAATAATTAATCAATTAATTAATTAATTGGTGAGGAGCAAATATAGCATGGTCAGAAAGTTGTGAAAGCAAAAAACAAAATCAAATAGAAAAAATGCCTCAATATACCATTGACCGCCGAGCTCTAAGGTGACCGGAGTGAGAAAGTCACTGGCAGCTTTCATGACAATGCGACCGACCTTTGCGGAACCAGTGTAAAAGATGTGGTCAAAACGACACTGCAACAGGCTTGTTGTTTCTGCAACGCCGCCAGAAATCACTCGAACCACATCCTGCATTATCAAGTAGATTGTTGATATTTAAAAAAAAAAAGAAACATCTCTTCTTTGCTCACTGGATCGAAATATTGAGGGATGATGTTAGCAATTAATTTCTCCGTGTTAACGGCCACTTCAGATGGCTTCAATACGACACAGTTACCTGAAACATAGGTTGGTCAACATAGGTTGGTCGTTGAACAGATTGGATGTGATCCATTTCAGGTGAAATTTATGTAAATTATTGAAATCTTTTAATTTTTGAAATATTTTTCCCTCTCTCTCTCTCTCTCAACTTACCGGCAGCCAAAGCCCCCACGAGAGGCAAAAGTAGGAGATGGATCGGATAATTCCAAGCGGACATGATCAACACTACACCAAGTGGTTCTTTCACGATGTACGCTTTGTCCAACAATTGCAATAAATTTCTGTCCACCTGAAATTGGGGAAAAAAAAGTATTTTTTAAAAATAAATACAGTGCAAGTTTGCATTTCATACAGTGACTGGTTCCATCCAGTTGTTCAAGTGGTTCTGCGCTACTTCGATTTCGTTGTACAATAAGAGAATCTCAAAAAAGAATGTCTCTTCTTTGCTCTAAATGTTGAACAATTTGCTGGAGAATGGAATGATTTCTTTTTTTGTTTTTGTTTTTTTTCTATACCTTATGCAAATCTTTGTAAAGAGCGTCGTATATTTCTTTCGCTTTTTCATCTAGCATACGTTTCAACTTTGCCAGTTGTTTTTGACGAAACTCTTCTGGACGTGTTTTGCCAGAAAGAAATGCCTTTCGTAGGCTTTCTACAACCTGAAAAATATTTTTTCAAACATGATTTCTTCTTCTTCTTCTTTTGTTTTTTGATTAAAGAAAGTGTAAAATTGTTCACCGTGAAATAATTGACAGCCATTGGTGGTGACCAAATAGAATCGGTAGAAATTTTTGCCGTATTAATTTCTTGAATGAAATTCCAGTTTCAAGAACTGAATATCAATGATTAAAACGACTGCTGATAAGACGTTTAAAAATTGCCAAAATAATCAGAGCATTAATTTGTCTGTTGTAAATTTAATGATTTTCAGGTGCAATTTCTTTTTTTTTAATATTTAAGTCGATGACAAAACTGCTTCACGTTTATCGGTTATTGATATTGATTATCTTGCACTCAATAGTTCATTATGCTTTAGATTCGTAGTAATGGAAATTTGAAAAAAATAATTTACAATACGATTTTGTTAATTGTTTACAAGTAGAATTTTTCTGTGAAGAAGTTTGCATCATTATTTGTTGAAAGTGATCTGATTTGTTAATTTTTATTTACATCAACTTGATTAAGTTTCTATCTTGTCAGTTTTTTCTATCTTTAAAGTATTATGCAAACAGCAGAATTATGCTGTCGAACGTCAAACAAGCCGTGCATGATGCAAATGTAACAAGTCAGTTGCTTGTAATTTTGAAATTATTTTAAATTGGAGCTGTTAGACATTTTGAAAAAGCGTCACGGCATGGAATTTGTTCGGTCATCTTTGAGCAGCAAAGCGAAAAGAGATCGATTTGCCAAGTTAAAAATTTTGACAGTATGATTTATGAATTGCTTCATTTTTATTGTAAGGTTCAAATTCATTTGCCATTTGACGACATTTGATCAAGTGCGACAACCACGTGCTTATGATTTAACAAAAGAAAAAATTGAATTAAACTGGAAGGCAAATGGTAGAATTGAAGCAGAAATATGCACAAATAAAATTTTTATTAGTACTTGATTTCAGTTCATTTCGAAACAACGTAAAGTCAGTTTTTCTAATGTAAAATAATACTGGCAATAAGAAGTATAACATTTATTGATGGTTTAATTTCATAAACGAATTCTTGAATATTTATAAATAATGTGTTTTACTTTTAGATTAATATATCAATATCGAGTACATGTTTCTTTTTACAACCAATTTACAATTTCAGTCGTTGAAATTGGTTGATGCATGTGAAATAATCATGATCATGATGATCAAACGAGTTTCAACTTGAAAGATAAAAATCTATTGGAAACTTGTTGATTGTTAATAGAAATAATTGTCTTTTTAAAAAATAGTCACTTTTTGACAAACTTGTTGAAAAATCGACAACAATTAGGTTAGTTTTGAAGAATGTTAAGCAAAAATTTCATTTCTTTCATATATTAACTGTAGCTCTTTTTTGTTAAGTGAGAAAATGCTGTTCTCTTCTAAAAGTTATATTATTCAAATTTCAAATTCAATTGTAAGCGTCAATATTGATTGCTCAGTTTCACTACGCGGGCATTGGTTCTTTCTGTTTATTATGCAAATTGGAAATATCAACTGAAAATGCCATTCTCAACATAAATTACTGCTCTCGCTTTTGCTTGTCTTGAGGTTCAACCACACTTTGCTCATTTTATTGTTGCATTCAACAACGACTATAAATTCTGTTGAAAAATATTGAATATTTTCCTATTTCTTCATCGTAGACATTTATTTATTCGACTTAAAAATTGAACATTCACTAGCTTTTCATATTTCAACATTGAATTTTGTTACTTCGGAAAGCTTGAAAAAAGAATATTCGGCGAGATGATGCATTGTATTATTTGATTTAATTTTTATTCATCTTCGTTGCTAAGATTTTTACAAATAACTGTTTGACTACTGTGCAAATCATTGTCGTCTGAAAATCAACTTCTCAAAAGCTACCGGTATGTCTGTTTAATTTGATATTCAAGCTGTAACGGTTCGGTTTATTAGCGTTTAACTGCTCGCTGTCTTTTACCTTATTATTGATTTTTTTTAATTTTTATTTTATACTATTGCTTTTTTGATAGTCAATTTTTATTTGATTTGATTTGCATCAAGCTCGCATCATTTACACTTGCAAATATTGCTGTACATGATGAATATTGGCGATTTTATGTCTGCTTTTCAGGTTATTTTTTAATTTCAGTATAGTTAGCGTTTTTGATTATTTATTTTAAAAAATTCTTTGTAATAGTAATCATTCGAAACACAACATTTTATTCAAAATGGATAAATAATTGTAGATCTGCATTTCTTAAGTTTATTCACTTTAAAACAGAACAAAAAATAAGTTCGTCATTTCAAATTAGGTTCTTTATGATCAGTGCAACTTTTCACACAGCAACTTCACATTACACAGGTGAATGCAAACAGAAATCAAGTTTTCAACCATCAGTACTAAGAAAACAAAATAAATATTTGCATGCAAGTTCAATTTTCATTGTTTTACTACTTGAGTTTGAAATAGTTACTGAGACTGACGTACTGTAGTGAAGAAATGACTTTTTGAATGGAAAATTAGGCAGAAAAATTCTAATATCAAAAAGAAAAATTATCTTTTTATTTACTTTTCATTTGTGGAAAATGATTAATTATGAAATTGTTCTGCTCATCAAGTGCACCGATAAAGTTGTTATAATAAACATGATTATGTTAATGTTATAGGTGTCGCATTAAAATTTTTTCTTCTAGTAAAACATTACATTCAAAAAGGAATGTAGAGATCCATACTGTAATTAAAAAAGAAATTGAGTAAAAATTTGACATACAGTATACATCTAGAATTTAAGCATATTATGAAAAGTGATAAAATTAAAATTTTTTATATTCTATGCATGAAACAATTCTTTTGACAAATGTAATATTCAAAGTAAAACAAAATGTTTATTATTATTCAGCTGAAGCGCATTATTAAATTATACATGGCACCCACTACAGCGTATTAGAATAATACTTTTGCATTAATAATTACAAATTTAAATTTAATTAACGGAATACTTAATTTTCTTTCAATGCAGAGCACGGTTAATTTACAAATTATCAAACACTACGTGATTCATTTTCCTAAATACAGTCCAGATACGAACACTCAAAATTAAGCAGTGAAAACCATGAAACAATCAGAATCTTGAGATTTTTAAAATATTCATGATTGCATCGACAGAACAGAACCATAGGATGAATTTTTCAAAAATGAATCGCTATCATTACTGATTTCAGCTTCAAAAACATTAATTTTTCTAAACAAGCTGTTGTTCTTTTCCAATTTAAGCAATATTTTTTCAGAGAGTAATTCCATTTTAAGGTCAGTACTTTAAGCAATTGTTAAAGCGATCCTTTTATTCATTATGCATTAATGGTAAATTTGAAATAAAAAATTGAAAGTCATAAAAATAAATTTATGAATGATTGAAATTAAAAATTAGAAATTATGAAAATTGAGATTAGAGTTGAATGCACTGAACTCATAGATTTGCATGTTGCGTATACTTTGATTTTCTATCAATTCACGAATTTAATTTTGTTGCTCGCTTTGTGAGCTTGATTTGAAATAATTGTAGACTGATGGTGTGTACAGCGACATCAGATTAGAGGACGTCTTCAAAAGAAAGCCTGACAAGCATAATCATTTTTATTCAAAATGGTCAATCACTTTATACAGCTGTTTAAAAACATTATCTCCAAATTATGGGAAGTTAACTATTTTTGTAAGTTTTTATAATTATTTTTGTAAGTTGCAGTTTCTTTTTAAATGACGTCATAATATTGCTGAAAATAGATATTGAATTTATAATTAATGAACATAACTAAATTACATAGTACTAAGAAAAAGTCTGTTTTCTGTGAATTGTCGTGCTTGTCTAACAACAGTTTATTAAAGTATTTAGATTTTTAAAAAGTAAACAAACAAGTATACTAAAAACGAATTATTGTTGTCTAACGTTGTCTAACGTTGAATTAGCGTTGTCTATAAATCGTTTCCTTGCTAACAATGCTCAACTGTTAAAGCAGGCTGGTAGATCAGTACTTCGCATTACGCCGAAGAGAAGCGGTCCTCCACCCTTTTCAACGTTTCAAGTACACTAAATACAGAACAGTAAAAATCATACACTAATAATAAAATGTAATATTTTTATTTTCATGTTTTGCTTAAATTTAAATTTTGATTTTTATTATAAAATCAATTTTTTGATAATGTTTCTTTTTTAAAAAAAAAACTGTTCATTTTACTTTATTTTTTTCTTTTAATTTCAGAATTTTATGAAAACGGACTTTCCATAAATTGAAAAAATCTAAAGCGTTTCCAGTCTTAAATTGTTGAATTTGCAACAATGCTCAACATCTACTGTTGTGACTTATTTCATCCTTACCTCATCTAGTTTATGCGCTTTTATATAATATTTCCATTTGATATTTGTATATATTGTGTGGTATTCATCAATCGTTGTGCATATATGTGAAGTTTGAACAATCGATGCACAACTGTTGTCAGCATTTCGGTAGTTTTGAAATACTCAACTAATGCAGTTTCCGGCTGCCATATCCTGTTGCAAGAGTTTTCATAACTACCAAGGGTAAGTTTGAATATCTTTTATTACTATTTATACTTATATTATGTTTCATTTTTTGATATATTTACTGTTGATAAATTTGAAAAACAATTTTTTATTTTCCATATTGCATGATACCAAATTATCGATATTTTCAAATTTTGATTTAAATTCATACCATTTCCTAAAGGAAACATTTTGTTTAAGCAGACTTTTGGATAAAAAAATATTTTCCCATGCCTGTCTTGTAAATAATTGTTGGAAGCGATTGGCTAATTCATTTTTCCTCATCAACACTTGGCCAAGTGGTCACATCCCCGAAGTTGAAACAAAGCCATTAAAAAAAGCAAAAGCATTTAAATTTCAAAACCTCTTGAATATGAAAATGTAAAGTCAATTTAGTATCAAAAATATTGCAAGTGATCATTGGTTATTTTATGTTTTGAATTTATTTTGCGATCTAAAGTTTGATTCAGCATAATACATGAAATTTTGAATAAATAGCTAATAAATTGGGCACATTGACTATATATAATAACACAGCAATGCTGCCATTACCAAACATTCTAAGCCACAACCGAGATGTGTGATTTTCAGTTTGTTACACTGAAAATTTCTGAAATTTCTGTGAAATTTAGATTGTAGCTTAGCCACGTCATTAGCACCACATTACTTTCATCCTAACTGCCGCCCTAACATTAAAATACATAGGTAATATCATAGATTGGTTGCACTTGATTTCAATAACTTTAAAATTTGAAAATTACATTGAAAATATGGTTTTTTAGATGTACAAGCATATTACTACAATACAATATCTGGAAATAGTGAAGGTAAAAGTTGTTTCCATTTATGTAACACTCTATTAATTACTTTTCAGAAGATTTCAACTTTCATCATTCTTCTCATTGCTCAGTTTTGTTCATTTGTACACGACAAGTAAGTATTTATGCTTCTGTATTTATGTTTGCGTACAATTTATATAAAATGAAAATATCAATTGTTATAAAACTTATAAGAAACAGCCATATTATAAAAAGTAATTGAAGACGAATAACAGTGCATCATAATTTCTGAATTCTGTTTGTTTTTGGATCTGTTCTATTTTGCTGATTTACATAATCATTTTTTAGATTAATCATCTCCCGTCGATGTTTCTACCGTGACAGTGAAGTGACACACAGTTTTGATGATTTTCCTCATTGTAAAAGTAAGAATGAATTTCATGTTGTTTATCATATTATTAGGTAATGTCAAAACAATCGAAGAGGTTAAGATTCGCTATGAATGCATTATGCATCCGGATAGTTGAAGTCTCCATCGGCTTGAAAAAGTGGTATGATAAAAATAAATATTCCGTTTGTTTTGTTAGTTAATAAGATTATGGTATTTCAACAAGAAGTAGATAACATTTATAATAGTAATAGATTATATTGTCAGAATCGAACTGCATTGGACGAGTGAGATATGACGTTTCTTCTGATGGCACTCTGGCTTAGTTCGAGTTGGCGTATTGGCGTTCTCTAGTGGTCCCGTTGTCGATTTGCTTATTATAAGAGTAAGAAAAAGTTGAATAATGATTTTAATTTTAGCAAATTACGTCAGGACAGTCGAACAGCGCTGGTTGTGGCATGCCAACGTGTTTGTGTGAGTTTCAGTGAGTGCCTTCCCAAAGTGGTTTGACAAAATTTGTTAAGTGGAATCTGTTTATATTAGCTTTTCCATGATGCCTGTCCTGATAGCAACTTGCGTTCCTCTGCCCAAAAAGGCGTTTCCTTTGCGTCTCAGTGTGCGTTTGTTATTTTACAAAAGGTAAGAAGGAATTTGATATTTTTTATGACAGAGATGAAATAAGTTAAATCAATTGAACAGTTACGTCGCTAGGCATCCTCGCTCCGTGATAATTCAAGTTGGCATCATGGTGTTCCTTAACATTTCCAGTATGCTTTTGCTTTTAAGAAAATGTAAGAAACAATCATGTATTCTTTTTGATAGCTCTCGATTACGTCACAACAATTGAACCAGTATGGAAACGTTGCATCCTGCCACTGTGGTATTACGAGTTGGCATCAATGCTTACAAAGGTGATATGAAGAAATCAGTAAATATTGAATTTGATTTAGATAGCATAGATTGCGTCAACGCAATCAGAATTGCCGTTGAGTCCCAGCCAACACCACGTGTTTACTTGTCGGCGTTTACTTCCGTTTCCAACGTGGTTTCCTGTACATCACAGGGTAAGGAAGAATTAGATATTTTTTTAATGGTAACGGATTACGTCAATGAAATCAAAGGCTGTACCTGAAGTTGAAGTGAAGGCGATCCACAGCGGTCCACAGTTCAGGGTTGCTTATGGCAAAAAGTAAGAGTTAGTTTGTTTCTTCAGTTCTACGTTTTAGTGCGTAGCTGTGAAGATCAGAAAGCCTCATTATGAATGACAACTATCGCTGTGAGTAACATGTAAGTAGTTGAGTTTTTCTTCAAATTTGTATACTTAATTAAGAAACAATGAAATGCACTGTTATTCGTCTTCAATTACTTTTTATAATATGGCTGTTTCTTATCAATTTTATGGTATAATATATTACAACTGTGGTTTTAGAATCATGGTAAGTTTATTATATATGTATATTTTACAAAGATCAGTATTTGCAAATGATAGCTATCCTTAAGCATCCTTAAGCACTTCCAAATGTTGTCCAGTTTCACTTACCTTGTTAATCCATTGCAGTGCTGTATGCACATTTTACGTTCGTATTGTTTACTAGTTTTGTATATTAACTTTGCATATTAACTTTGTATATTTGTATTTCTACGTTTGTATATTAACTTAATGTTTTTCAGGTTTTTATGATTGATTTTCACTGCTTAGTTCAGTTGTTTGGATCTCTATGTGCAGAAATGCAGAGAACTAGGTAGTGGCGTACAGGTAAGTATCATCAAAGTAAGTGCACTTCATCCTGTTAGGTGGCGTGCAGGTAAGTAGCTGCAAAGTGAGTGTACTTCATCCTGTTAGGTGGCGTACAGGTAAGTAGCGTCAAAGTGAGTGCACTCTATCCTGTAAGCTAGCGTGCAGGTAAGTAGCGTTCAACGTGTATCAACCGACACAAAGTTTCAGCTTCTCACGACAAGCCCTAAAACGGTAAGTATCAGGTAAGTATGAGGTAAGTATACCAGCTGTGCATCAGGTAAGCCTAAAAGGGAAGTGACAGAAGAAAATAAAGAGAAGAGGGAGGGAAAATGCAAACTCAAAGGAGCAAAGGGGATTTGCAAGAAGAACAAAATCAATTATGCACATTTTCAGCGATTATGCAAATAAAAAGGGATTATGCAAATTTTTAGTAATTATGCAAATATTTAGCGATTATGCAAATTTTTTTATTGCCAGAGGCATAGCCTGGGGCTAGCCCTCGGGCTGACGATTTTCAAAAATTCGAAAATTTTCAAAATTTTAAAAATTTAGCCTCAGGCAACGCCCCAGGCATAGCCTGAGGGCATAAAAAAATTTGCATATGCAAAATTTGCATAGCCTGGGGGCAAATATTGTGCAATAAAATGCCGAGGGCGTAGCCTGAGGGGATATGCAAATTTTTTTATGCCCTGAGGCGTAGCCTGGGGCGACGCCTGGGGCTAAAATTCCGAAAAATTCGAAAATTTTGAAATATTGCCTGAGGCATAGCCCGAGGCGTAGCCTGAGGGCAAATAAAAATTTGCATATCCCCTCAGGCTACGCCCTCGGCATTTTATTGCACAATATTTGCCCTCAGGCTATGAAAATTTTGCATATGCAAATTTTTTTATGCCCTCAGGCTACGCCTGGGGGCGTTGCCTGGGGCTAAATTTTTAAAATTTTTGAAATTTTCGAATTTTTGAAAATCGTCAGCCCGAGGGCTAGCCCCAGGCTACGCTTCTGGCAATAAAAAAATTTGCATAATCGTTAAATACTTGCATAATTAATAAAAATTTGCATAATTAATTTGGTTCTTCCTGCAAATAACCATTACTGTTTAATGTTTTTCCTCCCTCTTCCCTTTATTTTCATCTTTCACTTACGCTTTGGGCTTACTTGATCAACAGATAGTATACTTACCTGATACTATCCTTACCTCATACTTACCTGATCAACGGCTGGCTTACTTACCTGATCCACAGCTGGTATACTTACCTGATCCACATCTGGTATACTTACCTCATATACTTACCTGATCGACGGCTGGCGTACTTACCTGATCCACGGCTGGTATACTTACCTCATATACTTACCTGATACTTACCGTTTTTGGGCTTGTATACTTACCTGTAACTTCATAGGAGCAACCGCTGAAGATTCAGGATTCAGCGAAACGAAAATTCTTCAATGTATTCCATTTCCTAAAACTACTTACCACTGAGTCTGCGGGCTACACGACTTGGTACCAACTTGAACTCTCACGGTGGCAATGTAGACCAAAACTTACCATATCATGGTGATAAGGAACGAAAAAAATACCACTCTGCGACTGTTGGGACAAGCCTTCATTGAAACTTGATCTGGCAGGGTGACGGCAGACGAGACTCCAAACTTTATCATAAATCGTCATGGGCATAAGAACCACCGTATCAGCTGCTTGTACGTTGTAGAAAATCAAAAAATAAACACTGGAAGTGTAAAATGTGAAAATGAAAAAATAAAGCAGTTAAAAAAACTGCGAAAAGTGAAAATATATACTTACAGTATTTTTGATCCCTGGAATAGCGAGATAGTTCAGTGCGGGTATTTGTACACGCACTGAACTATCTGAATAAAATACTTAAAATACAATATTTGAAAAATAGATTATATGAAACAGCCATATTATAAAAAGTAATTGAAGACGAATAACAGTGCATCAGAATGTAAATGTTTACTTATTTTAAAAATTTACATTAAACTGAACTTCTTACCCGCTCGTGGTGCAACCACACACAAATCTGCTGATTCGATGGTTGTCATTTTGAACATTAAAGTCGATTTTATTCGTTCACCTGAAACGTTATGTATTAAATATTTCTAATAAAAATGAAAAAATATACTTTTACTTGTAGAAATTTTTCACCGTAAAAAACAGGTGGAGAATTCCATCACGAGAACAATAATTGGCATTCGACTCGCTTCTTTCTCTATCTCATTCGATTCGGTGCTTCAATTCAATTTCATAATAAATCATATTATGATAGTTCATACAAATTAAACGTAAAATTTGTAATGTCGCACAGACATAATTACATTACTTACATTGAATATCCATATGAACGATTAGAGCAACTAAAATGACGAATGATAAAGGATATGAAACCTTATAAAATAAAAATTCACATAAGCAATGCCTTTCTTATTTTGTAATAATATACCTAATATGCTTATATATTTTTCAATTATACAACAAAATAAACATTCAAATTTTAAAGATATTAAAATTGAAAACAATTACCTAGTTCTGACTTACATGATGTATATAATAATGCTTGTTAAGCCATCAGCGCTTCTGACTGCAATTGTGATTGGCTTGCTGTTCAAAATAAATCTGTAATGATGATCAATGAAAATGTTATTTAAAGTTCGTAAAAATATTGCTGTATTCACTAAATTAATATAAAGAATTCATACCATCATTTCTTTTCAGCAATATAACTCCATATTAGTATCACATTCTAGAATTTGTGTATTAACATGTAATAAAATTTCAAAATAAACATTCACAAAAACTGCTGCATGCACTGAATAAATATAAACCATACATACCATCATTCGTTTTCAGCACAAAACTCCACTTTTCTTTCACATTCTAAGATTTGCATATTAATATAAAACGAAATTGTTAAATAAAATTCCGCAAAACTGCTGGAAAATTAATATAAAGAATACATACCAACGTTTATTTTCTGCATCCAACTCCTTAATAGTTTTCACATTCTAAGATGTCATTATTAATATAATAATATAACTGATACAATATATAAAATTTCAAAATAAACGAGTTAATGATGAAAACATTTCCTTACACATCCCATCATATATACTTGCAAATATTGCCAAAATTTCCATCACCTAAACAAAATGTTTTATTAAAAAGAAGTAACACGTTAATTCAAAATGGCATGAATTTCAAAAATTATTGTTCTGATGCACTGTTATTCGTCTTCAATTACTTTTTATAATATGGCTGTTTCTTATAAGAGTCATTACAATGCTTTTGTCAGTTCAAATAANGCCCTCGGCATTTTATTGCACAATATTTGCCCCCAGGCTATGCAAATTTTGCATATGCAAATTTTTTTATGCCCTCAGGCTATGCCTGGGGCGTTGCCTGAGGCTAAATTTTTAAAATTTTGAAAATTTTCGAATTTTTGAAAATCGTCAGCCCGAGGGCTAGCCCCAGGCTATGCCTCTGGCAATAAAAAAATTTGCATAATCGCTAAATATTTGCATAATTACTAAAAATTTGCATAATCCCTTTTTATTTGCATAATCGCTGAAAATGTGCATAATTGATTTTGTTCTTCTTGCAAATCCCCTTTGCTCCTTTGAGTTTGCATTTTCCCTCCCTCTTCTCTTTATTTTCTTCTGTCACTTCCCTTTTAGGCTTACCTGATGCACAGCTGGTATACTTACCTCATACTTACCTGATACTTACCGTTTTAGGGCTTGTCGTGAGAAGCTGAAACTTTGTGTCGGTTGATACACGTTGAACGCTACTTACCTGCACGCTAGCTTACAGGATAGAGTGCACTCACTTTGACGCTACTTACCTGTACGCCACCTAACAGGATGAAGTACACTCACTTTGCAGCTACTTACCTGCACGCCACCTAACAGGATGAAGTGCACTTACTTTGATGATACTTACCTGTACGCCACTACCTAGTTCTCTGCATTTCTGCACATAGAGATCCAAACAACTGAACTAAGCAGTGAAAATCAATCATAAAAACCTGAAAAACATTAAGTTAATATACAAACGTAGAAATACAAATATACAAAGTTAATATGCAAAGTTAATATACAAAACTAGTAAACAATACGAACGTAAAATGTGCATACAGCATTGCAATGGATTAACAAGGTGAGTGAAACTGGACAACATTTGGTGGTGCTTCAGGACGCGTAATTATAGCTATCATTTGCAAATACTGATCTTTGTAAAATATACATATATAATAAACTTACCATGATTCTAAAACCATGGTTGTAATATACTATACCATAAAATTGATATGAAACAGCCATATTATAAAAAGTAATTGAAGACGAATAACAGTGCATTTCATTGTTTCTTAATTAAGTATACAAATTTGAAGAAAAACTAAACTACTTACATGTTACTCATAGCGATAGTTATCATTCATGACGCTTTCTGGTCTTTCTTGAGCTACGAACTAAAACATAGAACTGAAGAAACAAACTATCTCTTACTCTTTGCCATAAACAACCCTGAACTGTGAACCGCTGTGGATCACCTTCATAGCAACTACAGCCAACACGGAACGGCCTTTGATTTCATTGACGTAATCCATTACTATTACAAAAAATATCTAATTCTTCCTTACCCTGTGAGGCACGGGAAACCACGTTGGAAACGGAAGCGAACGCCGACATCCCATTTTGATAAGAGTGGTGTCGGCTGGGACTCAACGGCAATTCTGATTGCGATGACGCAATCTGTTGCTATCTAAATCAAATTCAATATTTACTTATATCTTCATACCACCTTTGGAACGCATTGATGACAACTCGTAATACCACAGTGGCAGGATGCAGCAATTGTTGTGACGTAATCTACTGCTGCCATAAAGCATACATGATTGTTTCTTACATTTTCTGAAAAGCAAAACCATACTGAAACTGTTGAGGAACGCCATGTTGCCAACTTGAATTATCATGGTACCAGGATGCATAGCGACATAACTGTTCAATTGATTTAACGTATTTCATCGCTATCACAAAAAAATCAAATTCCTTCTTACTTTTTGTAAAAAAAAGTGCACACTGAGATGCCAAGGAAACGCCTTTATGGGCAGGGGAACACGGGTTGCCATCAAAACAGGCATCATGGAAAAGCTAATACAAAGCTAATATAAACAAATTCCATTTACCAATTTTTGTCAAACCACTTTGGGAACGCACTCATTGCAACTCACACTACCACGTTGGCATGAAGTATACCGCAACCAGCGCTGTTCGACTGTCTTGACGTAATTTGCTAAAATTAAAATCATTATTCAACTTTTGATTACTCTTATATAATAAGCAAAACGACAACGGGACCACTTGGGAACGCCAATACGCCAACTCGAACTAAGCCAGAGTGCCATCAGAAGAAACGTCATATCTCACTCGTCCAATGCAGTTCGATTGTGACCATATAATCTATTACTATTATAAATGTTATCTACTTCTTGTTGTAAGTAAACTATGCAAATGACTACGTACTTTGCCTCCGGAAGAATAACCTAATTTTCCATCAGTAATAGCGCAATGAAATGAATATTAAGAACAACGTTATTAAATGAGACGATGAAATTTATTACGTTTTTATTTACACAGTGCATATTATTATGCGAAATAGCATTATTATGCAGATTAACCTTACTAAAATTAGATGAAATGAAACTTTATTAACCTGAAGCATTGCACATTACTAAAAATAACCGGAAGTGCTATTAATGCGTTGATTGAATTTAGCTGCTTGAAAGTAGGAAGTGATGCAATAATTTATATATCACTGATGTTTTTCTTCTAATCAAACTTAGATGGACAATAAAAAAAAATAGCTACTACTGAAAATAGTTTCGAAAATAAAACCCGTTTTCAGATTTGCTTCACACGTTTCAGATTTCAGATACAGGGATGAGATAATACTCTCTCAGGGTGGTTGGAGGGGTGGTGGGCAGGTATACGGAGCTGAAATAGCTCTCTCAGGGTGGTTGGATGGGGTGGTGGGTGGGTATACGGAGCTTTGAAGTTTGGAAGTTTCATATCAGAAATACGTAGTAAGTTAAACAGCTTTCATGAAATTTCATGATGATAATTGCCACAGAAATTGTGAAATGTGTAATTTATCACAGCACAAAATTTTACAACGAGTGCCGCATCCTAGGCTTCGTGGTGGTGGATGGTTACGCTAGTGGCTATGCTGCTTGCCAGCTTATCTTAACTTTCCATTTGCGTTCGTTTGCGACTTCTGTTGAGGATTTATGTCAAAACTGTAACCTTCGTTGAGCACTGCGTTAGCACAGCTTCATACAATGGGAGATATATCTACTCGAAGTAACTCAATGCCTTGCAATGACTTCAAGAAACTTCTGTAGGTAACCAGTCGCTATTGCATTTTATCAAAAGTATAAGGATCAGTACAAAAGCATCAGGAGCAGCCAAGATTTGGTAATATCGCCCTTATAAATAAGACAATATCGCTAGTCAATAGCAATTTAGAAAAATCATTAGATTTATATCAGATCACAATAGGTAAGCGCTGTTCATTCAGCTCGAAATAGGGGCGGGCAGAATTTTCAGTTGAGCGCGATCTCTGTTCATCTTAGAATCATTAAGAGCTCGATGATGGGGATTATTAGACGGGAAAGCAGGACGGGGCAGGCAAGGAAGAAGAAAGGATGGAGAAGTTGCAGGATGGAGGAGGTGGAAGATGTTAGAATATGAATCGCTTTCCTTCATTCAATCTTCACGCATAGCAATCAGGCGTTGTGCCTCATTTATCAATACTGACAACATTGGAGATAGAGTTATTTTCTCAATGATAGGAAATAAGTGCATCTATATAAGTCAGTGCTATAGGCAATATAATGGCATCCTAGGATTTCTCAGATGTCAATTTCAAAGATGAAGATAACGTTAGTGCCATTCTGACAGTTTCAAGAGTGGTAGCTAAAAGTGCATTTTCTAACTAACAGCAATTTTCCTATGACAAGCTCAAACAATCCTGTGCACAAATTGATCAATATCGAGCATCTAGGGTTGCAATTGCAGCTTCCTGGTGACAGACCTTTCCATTAAACAACTGGCTGAGTATGTTACCTCATGTTACAAAAAAACTGCAAATATGTATAAATTCATACCTGTCAGCAGGCCTGTCATTGAGGAGGTATAAAGCAAACGCAGAGCCGTAATTTTTCAACTGATGTTCGTGGTTTAGCGCAATGCAGTAATTAGAGCGTTCTTCGCCAACGAATGTTTGTATAATAATAGAGTTCTCTCAATAAACAGAAATTTATATATAGAAAATCACTTCCGGGTTTGAATGGCAGAAATTGCCCGCTGCAGAATGCCATCGGCAATGTTCACCATCACATTAGCATAAAGTTAGTCTGCTGACCTAGAAATGCACATATTCTTTGGAAACGTAAGACAATGTAATGAGCTAGCACCAAAGATTATGGAAATTGCTGAACAAAAACAAAATCCTCAATACGTTACAGATGAAAGTTTTTATCCATCTCAAAAAATATTATGCGTATCTCATAGAAGCATAAAAAAACTGCTTACGTAAATGAAGCTGAACATCAACTTTAATCTCATTTAAATTAACCAACAATCAAATATAATTGAATGATCGCTGCATATGCATGCAATACTAGTGAGCAGGATAATAATACTTTGCAATGAATACCATATTCAGCATAATTAATTTCGAAGAAGTGATTGTTTAATTAACGTTTCAACCAGGTTTTCATCGACTTCTTTGAACAATAGGAAAATGAATGCAAAAAATAGAATAATGACATAACATAACATTTACTGAAAACTTCAGCATAATCAATTGATACTTCAATGTAATGCACTGGCTGTTTAAATTACTAAAAATCACGGTTGTCGCGATAGAACCGGTGTATGCGGCATTATTGTTATATTATAATATAGGCAGCGACAAAATGCAGAGGCTATTTATTTAAAATTTATGGATTTTGGCCACTCAAACTTAGCATCGTACACTGATTCACATTCATTTATTGTTTCCAATCAAAAACATTGTGCAAAACTTTCTCAATGTTCCAAAAATAGCTAAGGCTATGGCAGTTAAAAAATTGAATGGAAGAAGAAAAATCATTTTCATTGAAATGATTTGAATCAGTTACAGAAATTTATAAGATATGTTGACACCTGACGACACAATTCCTGCTAGTGAACTATGTATATGAATCACAACATCAACCTGCGGTGGAATATGAGCAGCTTACCGTCTCTACTCACGATTGCATTAAAATACTTATTTTGATATTTCATGCTCAGTAATGATTTGTTAATACTATATTCATTTCGTTTTTATAAAGTTAAATATATTAATAAACTGCTGTTAAACGTTAACATGAAATTTCACACAAAATAGGTTTACTCTTAGTAATGCATAACTTAATAATGTTGCGAAATTATAAATTCAATATCAATTTTCAGGAATATTTTGATATCATTCAATAAAAAACTGTAACTTACAAAAATAGTCAACTTCCCATCATTTGGAGATACGTTTTTTGAAGAGCTGCAAAAAGTGATTGACCATTTTGAATAAGAATGATGATGCTTGTCAGGCATTCTTTGAAGACGTATCAGCCTACAAATATTTCAAGTCAACCTCAGAACAAAATTCAATTCATGAATTGATGCATCAAAGTGTACGCAACATACGCAATATCGATGAGTTATACTTCATGATTAATATTTGATTTTCTTTCCGCAAATAAAAATTTGCATGAAACTTCTGCTAAACAAGTTGGACACCTACTTCGTATTATGCTCAGCAAACACAGTCTCCGCGACCGTTGATGCAAAAGCACACAAACGGCAATATATGAGATACAGCTTTACAATATTAACTACAATATTGCTTCGAACATCTAGATACCATTGGATAGCCCAAATACAGTAAATTAAATAAAGTTATTAATTTAGTTTTAAAGCGGAAGTTAGCTCAAATTATTTCATCACTGTTAGGCGTGTCTCGTTAACATGCAAATTTTCATGCGTTGCCTTACCGTTTGTTTGCTTAGCAAGTATTTCTCGCTACAAGCGTCGGCTTCTAATATATATAAAATTTTCTTTGATATGCTTATTTTTCAGCAGTGCTATGATATCTACTAATGAGGAATAACGTAATTGTTATTATTGTAAAGTTGTATCGCGTATATTGCTTTTAGTGTGATTTTAGATTAACAGTCGTGAAAATTTTTGTTTCCTTAACGTAATGAAAAGCAGGCACAGTAAGACTTGTTTACCTGAAAATGTATGCAGATTTTTGATCGACTGCTATGCATACGCTTACGTGGCTTCAGATTCAATGGTTGTTGGCGTATGGTGTACAGGGAGAGTACAGTGGCGTGGAATTGCAAAGTTAAATTTATTAATTGAATCCTAAATAAGTAAAATGACGGCCCTGCAGAATTGAGATTAATTTTAAACACCATTTATAAATTTTTATAAAAAGTTTAAACTTAATTAGGGTGCTCAAAAAGCTGTGCAAATACAAGATGTATCGTAATTCATTTTTTAAGTTAAATTACACAGCTGGGAACAACATAATTATAGTAATCGTTTTTTATTGAATAATAACGGAATGGATCAGCTCTCCGCAACAATCATCTCAACAAAGTCAAACAAACAAAGACTCAGCAAACAAAACTCGTAAAAAGATTTATTTTCTGCAGTATCAACTTGCCATTATTTAATCAGGCTGAAGTTGCCATTATCTGACTATATGTGCATTAGTGGATTATGTCGTAGCTGTGTGATAGGCCGTGAAGGTACGTGATGACGTCCTTGTTGTTATACTGACGTACAATTCGAAGTATGCGTTTATCGGCGTCCTGATATTTTTTCAGTTTTTTGTGCTGATGAACAGCGTACAACTGTTCATAAATTAAATCTCTTGCGACCTGCACCTTACGCAAGCTGTCGGTCAGTTTCCAAATGGTGAGATTAGCCATTCCTAATTCTGCTTTCAAGCTGCTGTGAGCAGCTACCGTGTAGCTGTTAGTTCGACTGTCTCCATGGACAATCTAGCGATACATCGACCACATCTCCACTGGAAACATTGGTGGACGTCTTACACCACTTTGACGATTTCTACGACCCACGTAACTGTCTTCAAAACAGTCGAGTAGTGGTTGAAGTTCGTCAGGAAGATACCCTGCTAAGTTGTCTATGGCCTGCTCTAAACCGTCTGTTGGAACAAATGCCAGAGCAATTACCATCTTGCCTTGTAGAGCAAAGTCGGCGTCATTTTTGTAACTTGTGAATAAGTGCACGGCACACAAATGTCTCCTCATATTTTGTGCCAAATGGAAGAGACACCCATGCAAGCAAACATCTGGGAAAGCAGTAATAATTATGTTAATGTGATAATAATTAAACAAAAAATGCAACTCCCCTGAATATACGTCTTCTCATCGTTGAGGACCATATTATTTTCATTTTGCGCTATTTTAAATCACCAGATGAACCACTTTTTATAAATAAAAATAAAATAAATACAAATAACATACATTTTTCATAGATGCTCATCCAGATTTCCACTAAAAATTTCACTGCTCAACCACCGCACCGCACATCGTAAGCCTACAATTGCCTGAAATAAAATTCACTGATTTACAGTAATCTAGCGGTGCAAATTACATCGCCACGTCAGCAAAACAAACACAAACATTAGCGTTAAAAAAGGAAATTTGCATAATTGATGCACGTAGTGTTATTCAGCGAAGTCTAACTGCAAGGAACCTCAACTATGAATTACCTTTATTTTGTAAGAGTAATTTTCTCCCTCATTTAAAAATACGATTTGAAAAAATTAAAATTAATATGCCCAGGAATGGGAAAAATTAAAACACTTTACATTTGTCACATTTAGCATGGACTGCTACAATTATATAATACCGTAAAGTTATTACCTACAAACTGTTTGCTAACTTAAAGCGGAAATTTCAAAAATTATAAATATTATATTACTTATTTTTGTTAGGAAATTATAATCTGTCTTCAGTTATAATTTCAATTACACAATATCTAAAAATATGCAACTTACTAAAGTAGATGTCTTCAAATCGATGAGGTTTGTCTTCTGTTTGTGCAGCTTTATTTAATTACTTGAATTACATTCATAAAGTAAAAAAAAATAAAAAGTCAAATTTCTTTCATGGATGTATCTGACTTTCCATTGAAAATATCAATAATTGCCACACTTGACCGAACAGCGCATGTTTATTTCATATAAAACAACATGAATTAACCTCCAATGAATGACCGCTGACGACGGATACGGGAGCTATTGAAAGCTTTCATATTTCATTTTTTAAATAAGACTGAGCACGTTCCAAAACGTAGAATTCCAAAAACCCAAACGTTCTCAGCACTGCACATTCAACGGATATAAAGGTGGAGGACAAAAATAAATTGCTGCGCGGTAGCAAATAAGCCGCTGCGGAGTAATAACCGCGGTGCAGAATAAAAATGAAATGCTGCGCTATAGAAAGTAACCTGATGCGGAGTAATGGGCGCGGTGTATTATGCAAAATTTCTGCACTGTAGAAGATAAGCCGCTGCGGAGCAATGTTCGCGGTGCACGATAAAAATAAAGTGCTGCGTCATAGAAAATAACCCGGGCGCGATGCTCGATGTAAATGAAGCAGTTGATAACAGAAGGAGGTGAAATGGGAGCTTGCATTTTCTGAACGTAGGAGCCGTTTTGGTGCTTCCAACCTGCATCTGCTTTAATATCAAGCCTCTTATTTTTGAAATTTTTCTGTTTGGTGATTTGCTGTACTTTAATCTAAATATTATTCTATACTCTTTGTGGATTGCATTAATTTCTAACATTTTATGATCGAAGAACCAACTGAACTAAACTCACCAATGAAAAAATAGTTGTGAATTCTCTTCTTTACAACTCATATTGTTCCCAATGTCGAATAATATAAATTTTCTTATCACGCATGCTCTTTCAGCTTCACGGTGAATAAATTCTCTTTACTAATTATTTAATTAATGAAAGAAAAAGATAAAATCAGAAGCAAAATACGGCGCAAAAAATTGCATGGGTATTATATTGTGGCTGCAGAGTTTCAATATTTTACACGCACGCTCAGAAACAAGATACCACCGAATTTACGTAAAACTCCAACTGAATCTCTTACTACTGCCTTGTAACCTGCATTCACTAATTTTTGGTATTACAGTATTGTTGCTGTGAGCTTGATTGCGCGTTACTGTGGAACAGAAAATTTTTGCTATTATTATTGAACATCAAAATCATTGCTATTATATACTAAAAACAAACAATGTCACAGCGCGTAATAAATGGCACAAACTTGTATGAGTGGGATCAATACTGGCTGAACTGTACCCTAAGGCAATAGCCAAGAATAGCACAAGGCTTATAAAATATGAAGTAGTGTAAAAAAATGAAGAAATTCTGTTCTGTTCAGTCATTTTCCAATTGTTCATAATTGATGGCAAAATTCAGTTTGAGAAAATGTTTATTCCGTAAAAGAGGACTATTACTAGCAAAAAATAAGGCGTAGTGCAGTAATGACAAAAATTTTCTTTGATTTCAATACAATCGTAGCTGTTGCACCAAATGTTAGAAGCGTACAGTTCTATAACTGTGCTTCATTGCAGCACTGTTCAATGTTATACATGTTACATCTGTAATGAAATAATAAATGATTCAGACGAGAAAAAAGCAAGATCATCTCGATGATTGTTTAACGATTAAATTACCATTCACAGTGATTATTTAAGAACAATTAATCAGTTTACCCTAAAACAGTCCACTGAAGCGTCGTATCCATAAGAATAAAAGTAGACAAATTTGCATTTATACGAAACATCAGTATCTTTGCACTCTTCTTCTATATCAACTATACCATCGTCCTAAAGATTTGCTTGATTTGTAAAAATTAACTTATTATTAAAATGATAAATTCCACCAAAACACAAAACGCACATCTATAACTTTACAATCTGTCTCCACTGCTGTAGCTTCAATGACAGTCACTATTCCATACTGGGATACATCAATTATATCTTTGAACTTTTTGTAAAAACCAGATCGTCTCTCAGAGTCAACTTTGTAAAGAGCAAATTCTACGCTATGCATTGCACTTCCAACCAAAGCAGCATTTTCTGATTTCACAGATTTCAAAGGAAGTGAAGAAATATCAACCTAAAAAGAGTTCATATAAAATTATCCAAGAACACATTCATTATTCAAAAAATGTCTGAAAATTAATTAGCATAATTTTACATTATTATGTCATCTTGTAATTTATTGTTTAATAAATTCAATGAACTCTATTTATTTCATTTTCAAGCAATGATCACTTTGATGAAATGATCCCCTTTGTAGAATTTAATGCTGCGCTAAGTGAAATTCAAATTAATAATAAATAGTAAAGTACATTTCAAAAAATAATTAAAAGTTAAAAATTAAAGTCAACTTAAATTACCTCAGAACAGCTAGCTGCTGAATATTGTAGAGAAGGTTTTTGCAAAGTTACTGTGCATTCAAAGAGTGGCATTTTTTCAGTACAAATTGATTTTACCGTATGAACATCAATGACTTGATCCTAGAATAATTATTTTCTTCCTTTTCAATAAAGCTAAATTATTATAATGCAACAAAAAAAATTACTTTTGAAGAACAGACGGTACTGGTAGCACTAATTTTGAATACAACTTGATCAGCTTCTTCTGTTTTTTCAATAATTTCCAGCAACTTTGTAAAATATGCCGCATGGGATTTTTTGTCCAAAGTTATCAAGGCTTCTTGGATTGCAGATTCATCATCTAATGTGGTCTAAATATAAAAATTAAATAATGCCAATAATAAATGTAGATAAATTTCTGTATATAAATCAACAGATATTTATATCAATGACCAGTTGGATAGCTTTAAGGTGATTGATCTCTTCAAAGTATTTTCCTACGTCAGACACTTTAAACATTTCTTTAACTAATTTTGTTCATCTACGATTATCGTTTCATAAATTTGTATACTTCATACGTATCATTTTGTACTTGAAGAAATTTTGCTTTTTTGTCATTTTTATTTCAATGCAAAATTTTTGAACATTTTTTTAAATGAAATTCATATATGTAAATGAAATATTTTACTTACTTTAGAAGCTATAGAAGCGGTCAGCTGTACTGCTATCAATGCAATCAAGACAATAAATTTATGCATTTTCCTCGATATAATATTGCTTCGTAGCGCTTTGTCGTTGTTCTCATGAAAAATGAAATATATATATATATATATATGATTGCATACAAACGTGCAATAATGTAAATAAAAATATTTAGACGTTTTGTTTTTAATATTATGTTTTCATTTTGCCAAATCTAAAGTAAATTTCGTTCATAACGCTCATCATTTTGGAACAATTCTGAATGTATGTATTTAAATTTAATGTTTCAAAGTCTATTTATTGTTCATACAAAAACAAATAGATGCTTTTAAATATCACGCAATAAATTATTTAAATATTTGTTCAGTAAGTACGATTTATTGATATTGTGAAATCATGTAATATTAAAATTCACATTCGTGATTATGCAATATTTTATGCTTCTGCCGCATATTCATTATAACAGATAGCATCTGTAAAATAGACTTATTTCAACAACTTTTACATGTAAAATGATATTGTTTAAAAAACAAATTTACTTAACTATAAAGAAATTATTTATGCAAAATGATATTGTTTAAAAAACAAATTTATTTAACTATAAAGAAATTGTTTAACTAGTCGTTCGGCAGTGAGGTTCTTCCACAATAAAACGGCATGACAAAAACTCACGTGTTTTTAATGATGCAGCTACCGTAATCATCGAATGACATCAATATGATAAGTTTTGAGCGATAAATCAAAAAGTATATTAAACTGATCATACTTATAATTCATCTCAGTTAAAAATGAATAATTAACTGTATCGCTAAGATTAATGACATTTTTGAAATTGTTATTTCAAAAGGAAACAAAAATATATAGAAATCCATGAAAAATGGCTTTCAAAAATTTTGAAAAAATAATGCTTAAATTTAGAAAGCAACCGTTGATATGATGTTTCAAAAATTCCTCAAAATTTAAAAATAATTCATGAGAGTATTGAAATAGTTTTTCACACAGTTTGATGGAATTGAGAAAATTTACAAATCATTCCACTGGTTCAATTAAATGCTTGCTATATAATGTTTTGCATATGGAAGTTATTCAATCTCGAATTATAGTTAAAATTATAACTGCAATGGCCAAAATAGCGAAATGTTTATCATTTGAAATTGAAACTGCTTTGACTTGAAATCTTGAACTATATAAAACAAATAAGTGCGCAAATAAGATTTAAATTAAACATACAAGCATCCTCAGTGAAACAAATGATACATTTAATGCATAATTTTAGAATGTAGTTATTATTTTTTTAAATGATCAATGTGAAATCAATTTTTCTTTTGAACTGTCGAAATTTAGACGAACGAAAAAATAATAATAAGCACAAAAAGAAGCATTTCATTTCTGATCTGTGTCAATTCATTTTAAAGGAATTTTAAACATTGTATATATAACAAAGAAAAATAGTGAATTGAAGATTCTGTCAACATTCAAAAGACGTTGTAGCAATTACAAAGTGTTATGTTAATCAAATTTAGAATCTCAAGATGTTGAAGTTGAGATGGAAAGTGGCTAGATATTTCTGATAAAAATCCAAACATGAATGCCAAAAGCCAATCCAGCAGCTGACCATGTCGTATGAGCCACACCCAGCATTCCATTGAAATGTTCTTTCCATGTTGAGCTGATATGTTCAAAAAAAATATTTATATATATGTTTGTGTGCTTTGTTTTCTGATACATCTGAACAACGAAGCAACAATTTATGTTATTTTAATTTTAATCAATTTGTGTTTGCTAAAATTAGTGTCGTCATAAGTAGGTCCCAGTTGAGGATTGAAGTCAGTCAGCGTTGATTGAAATTAAACGCGAATAAAATAATACAATCCACTTAGCTTGAACATTAACAAATCAGTTCTCCATGCATACACATATATAAGTATATTTATTTATTTATTTATTTATTTATTTTTTGGAAGCAAGATAGAAAATGAAACTTAAGTATTGGAAATTTCTACAAAACGTTGAAATAATGGAACAAATGCTGACCAAAATGATTAAGTTTGATGCAGGTCATTTGATTTTTTCATACAGTAGCAACAACAACAACAACAACAGTTGTTTACATCTGCCATTTGAACTGTTTGATTATTGTGCAAAGCTGGCCATGTCCTTGGCTGACCGAAGGTTGAAAGCAGCCAATGTTGTTCAGTATTCATTGAAAATTTCGTTTCTCAACGTTAAGCTACAGTTTCACAATTTTGAAGCTTCAGTTGTTGGAAATGAAATCTTTTTACTAGGGATTTTTCATTTCATGATTCATCTTTGAAAAATTGTTTGAAATAATTTCTGAGAAGACGAAAGTTTTATTCAAGACCAGCTTGTTGTTCAGTGAATTTGCAAACAATTCTCCATCTATCCAATAATGCTTTGCTTTTACCATAGAAGCACGACGGAAAAATCAACTTTATAATATATATATAGTTAAAATAATGCTTTTCAATTTAAAAGAAGACAAAGGTAAGAAAAATAATCATTATTGCTTTTAATAATTTCTAAATGAAAAATAATTGTTTGGAAAATTTTCCAACTGAATAAAAAATTTAAAACGTTCTCGAAAATTGGAAATAAATTTTGTCATGTTCAATTCCCTCTAGGCTCCATTCAACCCCTCCCCCCGCTTGCGCATTTCCAACCTCCTAGCCGCTCTATTAAAGTTATAAAATTCTAGATGAAAATGCAGTTAAGTTGCAGTTGTGCAATGACGAAATGTGCAAGGAAAAATGCATAATCATCCGATTGATTTTTGGTCATTCAATTCAATCATTTTTCACTCTGAATCAGTTCAATCGAACAGATTTTCAACGTTTCTGACAAAGGCATTTTTCCGAAGGTCAGTCAATAAATAACCGAACAAAAGCTATTCATTCTGTAATAGAGCAAGCTAGAATGACTGACTGACTGTCTGTAGAAAAAAAAACAGTATCTTTAAAAAGTTTAAAATTCTTTTTTGAATATTTAAAATTAACAATAACAAGTGCAGTTGATTTTGTTCACTTGATTCATATATGAAGCCGTTATTTTCTTTCAATTAATTTCAATCAAATGATACTCCAAATCAGAATAAAGCAAACGGCAAAACTATTCATTTATTACACTACTTATACATCAATGAAAGCATGCGACTCAATGAAGGTAGTGTTCAATTTCCTCGTTGCAAATAAATCAATTTAAACTTTAATTTCTCCATATAAAATCGCAATTGAATTGTTGTTCATGCAATTAGCTAGTTGAATTTAACAAAAAAAAAAACACTTTCATCCAGACTAATTGCCGATATTTTTAAATGAGAAAAAAGCTTCAACATTGTCGGATAAAAAATTGAACAGTCAACTGATTACAGTAGGCAAGCTATTCAAATTATGCTTGTGCAAGTAGAACTGGAAATTTTTGAAAAGTTTGTCCACAAGATGTGTCGTCACACAGACTTTTGGTAGGAAAAGAACAAAAACGAAAAGTGCACTCCACATCGACAAGTGACAAAACTAAACATCTCCATCATTGTGGAAGATCTATTATATATTTCGTTCAAAATGTTCAATAAAACTATAACAAGATTTCAAGTAAATAATATGCACATGTGTGCTTTTAAATCGACAAAAATTGCAAATAATTTGCATAATTTTGAAAATTATACAAAGGCATTTTTTTTTTACAAATGCAAGAAGAAACAAGTTTGGCTTTTTAATTGCATCGACGACGCAAGCACAGCATACAATGGGACAATTTTCAAAACTGATCATTTTTCTTATTGTGAAAAAGCCGAAAAATTTTTCAAATGCCAATCATTAAAATATGCAAGCATTGCAGAACTGGTCAGAGATGAAAAGTTATTTGGTGAGGAAATTATTCACAGAAGCTAATTGAACTGCCAAGGCGGTAATCTTGAATAATAATGGGCAATTTTTAATATTTAGCCCAAATTGACCCCTGATCAGGGAGGCATAATTCTTGCAACGTTCTTGCATAAATTCTATATTGTTGGTGGTTTATTTTCAAACAACCAAGTGCACAACAAACAATTCCAAACTCCAATGGATGCTTCACCAATCCAATTGATCAGTAAACACAGTCAGTATGCAGGCCACAGTTGAACAATGAATTAATTCCTTCTCTCGTTATGAATTATTTATATCTTGGAAAATTATTAATTTTTCAATATTTTTTTTGAAAAAAAAATAATCATTTTTTCTTTTTCAAGTATTAGAGTTGGAAAAAAAATTTTTTTTAAAGTAAAATTCTTTCACAATTTTATGTTTGTAGTGAATAGTTGTTGTTGATTGTCAATTTTGTTCAATTGCTTTACACATTGTGAGAGAAAGTTTGTCAAAAAAAGAAAATAAATAGAGATTGCAAAGAAAAATACGTTTCCCAATCGTTTCGTATGTGCATGCTTGAACCGGGTCCAGTGTATGCGTGTATGCGTGTATGCGTGTGTGTTGACCATTATCGATTGCTCTGCATTGCTGCAAAAGCATGCGATGTCATGTTAATGTTAATGTTAAAAAGTTTGCCCATACCGAGCGTCCTATTTTTCTCTTCTGCTTGCCTGCTATCTGCTGGCTGAGTCATAATTGCACTTTCTCTTCTTTGAAGGTATGAAGAGAAGCAAACGATTGCTAGATTGCTGAACAACAAACAAACAAACAAACAAACAAACAAACAAACAATGACTGCAGTGACCGTGTGGCCAAAGCCGGACATTGCAGTCACCAAACGTTGGCAAGTGTATTCGACGAAGTGTGATTTTTTCTGCTCCAACAAATCTTCCTCACAGGCTGGATTGAAGACCAAAGAGACCACCGCCCAAAATTCTCCAACTGACGAAGAAGCCTACGGGCCTGGATTTGTGCAACGACTACGACGGCGCTTTTTGACCAACACTGCCCATTCGCAGTGTATTATTCAAACGGCGCCATTGCGATGCCAAAGGGGAAAAGTTCAAATCGATGCCATCGTTGCAAAGTCACAGCTAAACCGTTGCGAAACTTTCACCAAAGCAATGCCCGACAACAAAAGGCCACAGACGACCGTCAATTTATCCTCCGTTCACAAGTTGAAGCAAAAATTCGAAAGCTTATCCACTAACGAATCAACTTGCTACCATCATATTCAACACCAACCTGTGTCCAAACATTGCAGCTCATCTGGGGCTAAACTTTTCAAAGATTACTGTACACCACCACCACCACCACAACCACCACTGACGACGACGGACAATTTTTCACACAAAAAGACCATCTCAAGTAAGAATTTCCATTTCAAATTATTTCTCATTCATATTTTGAAAATTTATACAAATTCACTTTTCACAATAATAATAATGATTCATTCGATCTCCAGAGATTTTGACAAATCAATCGAGCATGCAAGAACAATCGAACTTGAATAATTAAGTCAAATCACAAACGGAGTTCATTTAACCAAGAAAAAAAAATTAATTAATTAATGTAAAAAATATAAAAAATCTCATCTCAACTTTACAAATGAATCATTTTGTTAAGAACAAATTTTCACATAAACAATTCCGTCGCCCATTTCGCATATCAAATGCTCAGGTACAAGCTAATTAACAATTTCAACGTGGACAACTTCATCAATTTTAATAGAACTACACAACAATTTTTAAATTTAAATTGCCGAGACAGTAAAAAAAAATAATCTAAGCAAATGAACAGTTAAAATTTTTTGAATATTTCTTAAGCTGATTAAATGCAAACTGGACAAAGTACAATCAGTGCAAATTTTTCATTCATTCAAACATTAATTTATAGGATGAAATAATAATAATAATAATTTTGCATGTTCCTAGATGAAATGACAAAAAAATCGCTTTGAAAACTAATTGTATTTAACACTGTAAAACTGTGATCCCACCTTTCACACATTTGATAACCTAGCACTAAACTTTGATTACGCTCAGAGAAGAATCGTTTCACAAATAAACTATCGCAATTGTACTGTTTAAATCATGCACCATTCGGCACAAAACAGTGATGGAAAAAATTATTCATTCGCATGCTGTTAATGGACGATTAATTAATTCAAACAAATTCAATCACTATTCTACAACAGATCACAATCTTACCGTTTATCCGCATCTTTCGTTGACCATTAATTGTTACAAAACATTTGAAATTGAAAAAATAAATTTGTAAACATTTTGATCAAAATAATGCACAATATAAAATGATCAGGACTTAGTTAAAACAAAATGTCAAACTTTTACAAATTAATGATAATAAAGTATTAATCTTGTTAATTAATAATTTGCTCGTAATTACGAAATGATCACGTTATATATGTTAGTTTTAATTTAAAAATAAAATTTACATTATTATTATAATTACCACTGATATTTCAACAGATTCTGCATAAAATTTATTGTACTTATGAATCAACACGAATAGCAGCATGCTTTTTGTTCACGACGTTGTTTTCATTGTATTATCCACAAGAACATTTTCGTGTTCTTGCAAAATGCTGAGTGCACTTACGCATTGCTGCTTGTCGGCTGTGAAAACGCGTTTACTCGATATACTGTCTGACAGAGAAAAGCCAATGTTAGCCCGCCCATTAACGCTTGCCCGCATCCAGTGGCCACGACCAAGCTCACATTGAGGTCAACAAGCCTTTTGCACGGATCAACTAGTTCTTTTGAACGAAATTTCATTTTAAGCAAGCACCGTCACACTGAACAAATATTATTCTTCAACATTTGGTCAAATCATCCATCCTCCCCCTCAGCCTTCCCCCTCAAACGATGACAAATCCTTTTCATCACCATTCAAATTCACCGTTCTTCTTCATTCTTGTTCTCTTGCTGCACGCTGTTGCTGCTTTTCGTTTATTCCAAACAGCCAGTTTAGCCTCTTTTTTTTTCCTTGATCACTGATTATATAACAGTCATGTCGAGACCAATGTACTCTTCATCATTTTTCCCCCTTTTCTGTTGAAGTTGAAATAAATGATAATTTCCACCTCGCGATCTTGTTAAACAATTAGCTTCAGTTAATTCGTCTTTGAACAATAAATGAGAAAAAATCTGTAGCATTAGTTGAACTGCTGGTGACCCGGTTCCGCGAACTGTCATGCAATGGAATATGTCGAAATATTGAAAAAAAAGGCAGCTTTTCACCAGCGGGATGTTCACGATTTCACGTACGATGAACCCAATGGAAATGTTGTTTTATTATTACAATTATTATTCTGTTTCTTTTTATTTTTTTCAATTTACAACTTTTCACCAAACCCATACCAAAGATGTGCATGTCAAGGATAGCATGAAATGTTTCCCTTTTTTTTTTTGCATATGCATAAAAGTTCAGCTTGTTTGATCAATTTTTCCATTTTTCAGAAAAGTCAGAAAAAATGACCACCACCACCACAGTGTCTAATGCTGGTTATGCAGAAATGACAGCCCTTTTGGAAAAATTTCGTCGAAATCGTGAACTGAAAGAAATTGCATTCAAAAAAGAACAACAAAGTATACGAAAATCATCAATTGAGACAATATGATGAAATATTTCGATAGATATGTATTTTTTTTAGCTTCTTTGCATTCAAAGATGGATTTGAGAAACGAGATGAACAACAAATCCGAACATGCAAACGAGATGATTGATTCAAATTATCATTATCCAATATCGCCGGTTGGAATATCGTTGTCAAAAAAATGGCAACACGTCAGATCACCTTCTTACAATATCAACGGTCGTTCGCAGTGTAAAACGACAGCGTTGAAAAAACCTTCTTCCAGAGCATCACCGCTTTCGTCAAAACTGCTTGATTTTGACGAAACCAATTCAAACGATGTACGTATATACATATTATCAGTATTTCCTTCTTTCATTTATTTAACTTGCAAATTTTCATTGAAATTTCCTTAATTTAAATAATATTTCAATGTCTACATGTCTTCTCTTATCATTAATAATATTGAAAAGCAAACAACAATGCATTTCATATCTGCACATCTGTCGCAGCCAAATCAAACTGCTCTCTTCAATACAGTGTTGTTTCTTGTTTGTTCAACAAAAGCTTTACCAATTTCATTGATATCATCAGAATAATAAACGTACATAGAATGTCCTTGGAAATTTAAAAGAGAAAACTATTTCACGAGTTTAACAACTCTTATATGTCTCTTTTTTGCTGTTTACATCAACAAAAGTTCACATTTTTAAACGGAAATTTCAAATGCTTGATAAAAGGAAGAAATGTTGTTGTCTGTCCTCGTTTTAGAAATTTTCAATTGAAAACGACATTTCATTGAATTTCTTTTTTACCCTTCTGTAATTAAAAAAAAATTACTGTGAAATTAATCTGATAGAAGCAAATCTGCGCAAAATTTTTTAATTAATTTAAACCGATTGATTGCAGGAAAATGGTGCAGTGGCCACTCCGAGAACGCTGGCAGAATTGCGTCAAGTGGCCACAGTTGTCGCTTCTTACGTCAACATGCCTACTTCACCACTGAACGGTATATCAGAATTTATTAATTTTTGTCCTGTGCAGAAAAAAATATATCATATCTGACAAGTGTTGAACAATGCTTGCTTTTACTATTTCAGGCAATGGTAGGCCTTGTTTACTGATCGAATCAGCTTCAGAATGTTCTTCTGCAGAAAGCGATGACGTCATCAAAAATTACGAGTTTGACGGTGCCTATGTAATACCACGCAAGAGCAGCCTCTGCTCCGGCACGCGTGCTTCAAAGGTTTCTTCTCTACTAGCAACAAACACACTCCTAACTAACTGCAGTCTGTTTCAGCTCAAAGATACCCTGGTTGGCTTTTCTGAAGAACCGCCAGTTGCTTACGTATATTTAGAAGAAACTGAAGCGGAAAATTTTGGTCTTTGGACCGCCGGGGCTGACATCAGCATGGATTTGTACTTTTGCATCAAAGAACAGTAACAATTTGAAAAAGAAAAAAAAACAATTTCAAATTCTTGGAAAATCTAATTATATCTAATTTTACAGAATGCGAAAAGAACGAGAAAATAGTCAAGATATTTCTCAGCTATCTGGACGAAATTGAAAATAATTCGAGTCGCGTTTGGTTTGCCTGCTTATTTTTAAAACCATTCTTACTGTATTCACGCTTATAATGAAATCGCACAATTATAAGCGCATTTGTCTTGTAAAGCTTTTTATCATAACCTCCTCTACAACAAAAACAACAACAACAATAAAATACTTGCAAATGAAGCTGATGAAGAATAGTTTCTTTTCCATTTCAAACCAAACGTTGTGTTTAAAAAAAGAAAAATTGAAAAAGTTTTCATGCGCATCCACACAGATGGAGAAGATTTTGTAAAATTCAAATTTTAGCTGCAATGATAAGCGTGCATGACCTCGTTGAGCAAGAAAACATGAAATGACAAAATGAAGCAACCTTTCAAACGGGAAGTCTTGCCAAGTCTATGAAGTATTATTGTTCAATTTGCATAACAAATGGGTATGCCATCAACAAAACTGTTTTAACATGTTAAACCTATGTATTTCGAATTTTACAAACTAAACAGAAATAGCAGAGATGCAGAAGTTCAGAAATGCATTGACAAAATAATCAATAAAAATTCAGACCATGGCAAAACTCATGCAACAGCGTTTCAGCTAACACCAGCAACCACCATCTTGCAGCCCTTGAGATTTCACATCGTTCTGCGTTGAGATGCGAACAACTGAACACGCAAAATTTACAATAATGCTATGATAAATCTAATAAATAAACAACTAACCATCTTGAGTCTGACGAGTAGGTGTTTCGTCCATTCCGGGTAATGCAGCCGCCACCCTTCGAAAAAGCTAAAACAAACGCAAAATTATTTTTAAACAAACACATTAAAATAATTCAAAATTTTCAGTTTACCTGTTTCACGTTCAAACCTGCTTTAGCACTCGTTTCAATAAACATAACATTCAGTTCTTTTGCCTTTCTTTCGCCTTCTTCACTACTTACTTGTCTGAAAAACAACTGATTATCATTTACGGTAAAAACAAATAAAGAAATAGAAATGCAGGTTAAAACAAAGTAATAAGCAAATAAATTCATATTTAACTAATGTTTTAATTTATACAAAATAAAAAAAAATTACATTTGGATTATTGATTAATACTATATTACAGAAATCATGTTTTCTGAAGAAATGTTTCGAAAATAAAATTGAAAAATGTGCAAAAACGGATTTTTTGAGATGATTTATAAAACACAGAAGTATCATACATTTACAGAAAAAAGGCTATACCTTTTGTCTGACAAGTCGGTTTTATTTCCAACCAGCATAATTATAACATCCGAACCTCGTTCAGTTCGAACATCGTCAATCCACTTTGATGTTTGATGAAAAGAATTCGCATCTAAAATACAGAACAAATTTTCAAACCAGTCTTGATATCCATCCTACTCTACTTGTTATGTCATAGACCACAACAGCCACTGTGCTGTCACGAATATACGATGGAATCAAACTTCGAAATCGTTCTTGCCCAGCGGTATCCCATAATTGTAAACGAACCTAGTTGGGTTTTTAAAATTTTCAATAGAACGAACTGTTCAATAAATAAATAACTGAAAATAATATAATATATGTTTTTACAGTTCGATCTTCTAAGTACATCGTTTTAGAAAGAAAGTCGATACCAATCGTAGCCTGGTACGTGTTGTCAAAACTATCGTACATGAAGCGAGTAATCAACGAAGTTTTACCAACTAAATTGAGCAATTGTTAACCAAAAGTAAACATGAATCATCTCTTACCAGACTGTTCACCAAGGAAAACTAATTTGAATTTTCGTAGCGGGTTTCCAAAATCGGTACCCATATTGTAGAACCTAAATTAGATAAAAATGACAGCTCAAAATTTGACAACACTCCGGTAAAATCACGCACTTCGTCTATACAAAATAAAAGTCAACAAAAAATAATTGAACGCTTTGTAAACTTTAGTAAATTATAAAGCATTCAGAGTTATGCGACACCCTAGACACAGCACAAACGGGTTCACCGTACCAATAAATGATTAGTCATCACGGAAGAAATGTTGATGAACTACAGTAACCTATTTAAAATTTGCAGGTTTCTTGTTAAAGCTTTTCTTTAGAAGCTCTTGAATATTACAGATTTTAAATAAAATAAATAATTTTAATTCTAAAATAAAATTTTTATATGGATAAGAGTAATTATCTTTTATTTTTTTGTCTTAAAACATAATTCTTGTATTAAAGACATAGGCTCATTTGATGTTTGTTTATCTATGTTAAATTTTAAAATGACTTTTCAAAAAAGAGTTTAACGTAAACTGAATATTCTATTTATAATACATTTTAATATTTTTATGGTTTAAAGCTGAAAAAATTAGCATTCTCAACTTGAATTGCTATTATGCATGAAGTTGCCCAGATTTAGCCTCTATAATTGAATTGACTAGTTAACAATGACTAAATTGTTTTTTAAGTTAAATTCATTACTTTTTTTCAAAATATGTTTAATGTTCTTCGTTTTTGTGTGACTGCTTTATTCAAACTTGATAACTTTAGAATTGAAAAAGTTAAAATAAATTCCCTGCTTTATTAAAAAAAACAGAAATTAAAATTTCATACAAACAAGATTGAATAAATTAACAGATATATATATATATATATATAATAACGCTGTTCATTCATTGCATCTTCGCTAAAAAATTAGCATTGCTATTTTTTATGATTTCACTGCTGCAAAACAGCGCTATCAAAAAAACAATCATAACAATGACATTTTGAAAAAAATTGTATTTTTTTTAATTTAAATCAGATTATAAATTAACAAAAATGCAAAAAAGAAAAAATAAAGTATGCAAAGTCAAAAAACATAACAAAACAAATGGCTCGCTTTTATCAATATTACTATCACAGAAAAAATCACAATTTTGGAAGCACTGCTTTCAGTTTAGCACCTGAGAAGAAGAAACAAACACAGAGAAAAGAGAAACGGAAAAAATATATTTTTTACACACTGCGAAAAGCAAGCAATGTTCTTTTGAAAAGTACACGGCAATGAAACAGCTTCCAGATTGTTTCGACATCAGATGTAGATTTCAACAACAGTACAATCGAAGAATGTGATTGTGAATCATCAATTGGAAACAGTAGAGCATCTTCTACAGGAGGAAGCTGACGGATCCGCCTTATAATTTTCTTTGTTAATTTACAACTACCTGGTAAATTACGCAAAATTATAAGACGATTTATCGGTCCTATTTTACTGATTATTGCATCGGATAAGAAAAAATCACTTTTATGTGATGCATGTACTTTAGTAAGACGTCGCCTAGTTTTGCACCACCAATCCTCCCTTGGACCAGAATCAAATATTACCCGTTTAAAACCGGAGCTAAGCAATTTCATTGCTTCAGTTCGGCAACACTGCCAAATTGGTGTCTTATGAAAATCAAAATTTTCATGACATCTTTTGAAAAAAATATCACAAGACGAACTATTGTAAAACTGAATTACAAAATATGTTTCCTGTTTCTGCTTAACACTGTATATTCGTTTTGGACAATGACGATTGCATGGCAAAGCTCGTACAATAGCTACTAGCACTTCTTTGGCTAAACTACGAACAGTGTGCAAGCATAGAAAATTTGCAGGCAGAAGTGGTTCTTCATCGTCAAATGACTCACTATCAGAAATTTCTCCCAGTGATGGCGTCATTGTAAAATGAATATACTTACTACTACTAGATTCAACATTATACTGTTCTTTCTCTTCAACAGCTACTACAGAAACTTGCTTCGAATCAAAAAATGAAACACTCAACTTAAATGCCTTCTCACAATCGGTTACACTGTAAAAAGTTACCCGAATACTTTTACCTTCTATAAATAAATTTTCATGTTCAATCCGACCAGCTTTCAACCATTCTGGTATTGTTTCAACAATTTCATCTACATCATCACCAGTTAGTAGCAATTGCTTACTGCTCGATTGAACTGAAAGTTCCAAATCTGAATTTTCTTCTCCTAATGCTTCTGAATCATTAACAAACAGCTCCTCTACAGAGCAGCCAAGAGTCTCAGCTGCAAGTTGCAGTTCGACTTTTTTGAAATTTACACTGCTACCAGAAATTATCACCTGATCTTGTAAAAGCAAAGTTCGAAGCAAAGCTGCCTCACCTTCGACCATCATAAACATAATCGGCTTAACGTTCAATGCTGTTTCAGATCCTTTAAGTTTCTTGATCGCCAATGGATTTAGAAATGCTAACTGCTGACGTACATCAGTTAAGCTAGCCTCAGCCGGAACGTTGCTTATCAGCAAAGCAAATTTACAGTCTTCACTTTTTTCCTCATTAACTTGTTCTACAACTTGAGTTACTTCAAGTTCTGATTGTTCTTCCAAACCCGATGTTTGTTCAATTTGAGAAAGTTCTTCTTCATTACTTTCTCTTAAAGGCGACCTTTTTTGTTCTTCATCAGGAACAGAAAAACGAATCTCTTCGATCAACTTCTCCACCGCTGCACTAAGAGATTTTGCATCCAATTCAAATGTTGAAATTTCTTCGATTGGTGCATCAGTTTCTTCATTTATCTGCACCGGTAAATCAGGCACATCTTCAACATCTATTGAAACTTCCTGCTCAACGTTTGCAACAGGATCTGGCAGCAGTGCTCGACGAATCCGACTAATTTGAGAAGACTGTTGATTATTCTGCTTGACATTGAAATTAGAATAATCAAAGTCTGATATTGGAAATGGTTCATTCAGTGAAACCGGTGTCGGCAATAAGCAATTCGTAATTCCATTAACCACATACGGATTACTCAACAAACCTTCTTTACGAACAAGTGGTGGTAACATCACATCTGGTGGTGTCGGTATCAATGTTGGACGTAGCTTAGGACTTGCATTAGTAGTCTTATGTAAATTCGGTGCATTGTACAATCTGGTGCCAATGCTGTGCACTCGACAAATAGCGTTTCGCATCTCTTGCATAGTACTTGGCCAAATTTGAACCACGTCTTGCATAACAATACAGCCATCGTAAGAAAGAGCTCGATCTGCTTCAGATGCAGTACCAAACGTAACAAATGCTTCGCCCATAGGACCACCAATAATAAATATGTTTCCACTGGGAATATTTAGAGGGCAAAACAATTCACTGATGTCCACTGGGCTCGCTTCGGGAGGTAAATTGCACAGACGCACTACGTAACACATTCCACACTCGTCGTAGTATAGAGAATGAGAAAATAAAGATCAAATCACTAAAATACTTGAAAAAAGTATCATTTAAAATCATTTAGAAAATAACGCCTCGCAGCAAAATATATGTTTGGAAAAAATTCAGAAGGCGGAAAAAAACAGATTTATTTATTTACAGATTTAGAAATGAGATTAAACTAAATTTCAAACAGTAATATGATAAATTCGCAAAGTAAAGACTTTAAATTAAAATAACTAGAGCACATAAAATTCTTTTAGTTTATATTTGTAAAATATATTTAAAATACATGCATAAAAATTTAAACTCATTAAGAAATTGTATTATTGAATATATTAAAAAGTAATACGTATTTCATATAATTACTCATAAGCTACAGAAGCTTTTCAGTTTTGACAAAGAATTTAACACAAAGCAAACAAATTTCAATGATGAACATTAGAACAGAACACATTTTGTGTGTAAACATCAATAAGAGAATGAAATAAACATTGAAAGGAAAACCGAATCACATTGCCATAAATAAATATACATACCTAAAGCAATATACACAAACAACTTCCAATAAACAAAATAATGAATAAAAAACTTGAAAAATGATCATCACTTTCTATAAAATGTATTTTTAAATTTTCATCCATCTTACATTTCCTTACAATAATAATATATGACTGGACTATAATTTAGCATAATGATGAAGCATTCAATGCACTTGTAACAAATTTAAAATGTAAACGAGAACTTCTGCACAAGAAATATCGAAACCACCATACTTAAAAATATAAAAAAGAAACTGACAAAAATATCTCAACACATTATTGATAAAACAAAGAAAATTTTTAGATGAATTTCAAACAGGCCATCAGTAGGTCAGATTAACATACTTACAAATCATTTACAAATTTATAATTCAAATATATATCAGTAAAATATAATATGCAATTTACTCGCACGTAATTTATGAAAACGTAAATGTAAAACTACAAAGTCAAAAATAAATAATAAAAACTATTTATGACAGTTTTAAAAGAAGTTTAAAAAGCAAGACTAACATATATTCTGTATAGTTTTGAAAATACTGATTGCATTTATCAAACAAAAAACAATAATAATAATCAATTTAAAAACATTAGAGTACAATAATATTATATTTTATAAAACGATATTATAATGAATATATTAGACAAGCACTTTACCTTTCAAAAAGTAGTTTAAAGCAGCACAGCAGAAACTCTCAAAACAGCTAGTAACTAACTACTATCGACCATACAAAACAAATAACGACATCAGTTACAGCTTAAAAAATAATCATGTACAAACTAATATACAGTACACAGAAATTTCTTCGTTTTAAAAATAGATAGTTTTAAAAGACAGTGAATAATTTAAATTTTGATTATATTGCTAAAACAAATTAAAATAAAAATATCACTGAATGCAAAAACAACTCAACTCTATTACCATGTCCTGTTTGCTTGTGATGGTTGTTAGAGTAAAACTGTTTATTGCAGTTAATATAAAAATTTTAATTTGAATCTAAATTAACTAAAAAAACATAATTTATTCTTATTTTCGAACAAAATGTTAGAATAATTTTACCTTAGTGTAACAAATTCGAATCAAATTTGCTTCTGGCATACTGTAATACGCATAGTGCATTAAACATTAGCCTTGCGGAAAGATTACTTGAAACATTTAAAATGGATAAGTGCGATCAGTCGAACCATTCTAGGATCAATCCATTTCCAGTACCTGACCTCAGTTAATATTAATGCTGACATTAAACTTTTATACTTTCTCGGGGCACGTTATTTTTAGATGATCCGAATGACTTAACACTGAGGCATGTTGAACGTGATACAGTTATTCCGAAACGTGTGCAAGAAAGAGTAAAAAAGGAAAAGTGCAAAGAATTTTACGACAGTTTGTCTAAATGCTTAAGTAAAAATGGGTTTACCAGAATCTGGCGCTGCTATCATGAAAGAGATAAACTGAATGAATGTCTACTGACTTGGTATACAATAAAATTTTATGTAACGTATAATTTCAAAACATTTTACCGTACTCAACTCTGAGAATTTTTAAATGTGCCTTTGTTTCGAGAACTTTAACATTGCATTCTGTAGGTATTATAACCCAGAATTCATTCACGAATGTACACAGCAGTATTTAGACGATCGTTCTGAATATCGTCGAACAGGAAAAATGTCTGAACGCCTTCGTGAAGAGAAGACTGAAATTGCCAAAGCTGCTATGTTAAAGAAAAAAACTGCCAAAAAAGAATGACACAAATTGTATGTTAATTGAAATATAAAAATATACCTTTCAAGAAAACAGTAATTTGAATCTGCGTTTTTCAAATTTACAGTTACTTTTTACTGTTATGTTTTCATTCTGGAATTGAACTGCCGCTAGTCTTGAAAAATAATCTTCTTCATTAGCGATGCACAACAGTAAAATGCATCCACTAAATAAGTAGCTTTCCGCATAATTATGTAAAAGGAAAATGATAAATAATTTCTTGAAAAGTAAAAATTCATCCGCACTAACTTTGTTGTACAGAATAATTTCAACTTGCTTTTTTATAATTTACAGTACCGCGTTCGAGTAACCCACGAATAGTTTTGGTTATTTTCAAAATGGGATATTATCGAAAATCGAAACGTCTTAAAATAAATAATTTAATTAAGCAAATGTGAACTAAAAGCAATAAAACAATTTATATCATGATAAAAACGTTTCCTGATTACCACAAACTCCACGGTGGTTTACGAACCAAATGCAATTGAACAGTACTGTAGTTTAAAGGAATTCGAATTTTTATGGGACTTTGAGAGTACAACAAATGTTTCCTCAAATGTTTCCTAAAACAAATTCGTATACCGAGTCTGCTTTGCAATAATAAATTAAGTTTTTACTGTATTTCTTATATTTCATAAAAACTCAACAAAGTTATAAGATATTAAAATATATCTACCCATCAACACCAGGAAGGTAAAATACAGGAATGTTCAATTTAGTTGAGGGATCATCAGTTGACATAACTAAAAATTCATCATCTCCTTTCTCAATATCAGTAATAAGTACAACCCTAGCGCCTGATTTCTCTGCTAGGATTGATTTTTGATAAAAAGAACATTCTCTAAAAGTAAAGTAACATGAAAGAAGTAAAGTATGAAATTGGAATTACCCGCGTTCAATGAGCGCTGCGTTATTCCACAGGAACTGAGCATTTTCCGCTTCGGTGCAAAGTTTAGGAGGCATTGCCAAAACAAGACGCATATTAAGAACATTTTCTGAAGGCCTTTTGCAAAACTGAGCAATTCGAATTTGCAAAGAATATCTTAAATTCTCAGGTTCCACGATTTCAAAAAAATAATCATCACTACATCTGCAACCTAAATAAAATGTGAATAAAAAGTGATGCGTTTGTCAAAATTATATTTACCAAAAATAAATAAAATAAAATAAAGAAAACCCCAATATGAATTTTCGGAATTCATGCCATTCGCAATGGAATTTTAGGTAGTTTTCGGCCCCTGAAATCTGACTGCAAAAATTGCCCTATCGAATGATAAACCTACAGTGAATTAAGCATAATCATTTCAGAAATTCAATCATTAACGTATGTTTATAAGAAAACGTTGTTTACCAGTGTGTTTCACTGTTTACAAGGAAACAATTAAAGATTTGTGACGAACTATCATTTAATCTTGTGATGCTTTCTTTTTAACATATAATAAGGCTGTTGAAGCATTACCTGAAAATAAAATTCAAGAAAATCATGTGCCACTAGTTGTATTTTAACGTCCGTGCGATAAATGCTGTTCAAAAATTGCAAAACAACTTATTTTTCTAAGTTCTTATGATTATTAATGAACAAAAGTAAATTTCACAAAGATGAATTTACAGCATGATAAAAATACAGGAACAAAACTTTTGCTTAAATATTTACCTACATGCAATAAAATAAGCAGATTTTTATTTAAAAGTGTGGTAAACAAAGCATCATATTAATTTGAATATTCAGACAATTTTCTAAATTTATTTGAGCATTGTTGTAATCAGTAAAATTTTCAGTTTATGTAATAAATACAGTAATAACAGTGTCATTTAAAATAAAAAAATTAAATTTCAAAATATTTTAAATATTACAAAATAATTAAATTGTTTTTTTGCACAAACATTCTTCACTGTAGTAGAACGTGATTATCATTTAAGATTGTACGGTAACATCTTGACGACCAGTAGCTTTATTGTAAGTAACAGCAAAAGTGAGCTGACAATGTCCGAGGAGAGCACAGAACAGTTTTCTGCATTACAAAGGATATTAGGTAAGCATTTAAAAACGTTAAACTAAGTTGTAAATGTTTTTGTAAAGGCTGTGACGATGAAACTGCGCGCAACATGATGCAGTTAGCTGATGGAAATATAAACACTGCAATTGAATTGTACCTCTCTCAAATGCCTGAAGAATCAAATTTGCCAAGCAGGTAATTTCTCATTTTAAGGTTCATTTTATTGGAATAAATGTTACATTTTTTGTCATTTAGAAGCGGTGATGTTTTGCCTCCAATACCACCAACTTCAGGCGTTTTGGTAAACGAAAATTTTCATCAGACTTACAGTACAAGTGAGTATTATTTACTGGTAAGATGTATAATGTGTGCACAATACTAAAGTTGTGTGAAATTGATTCAGTATTTACTGTCACTTGCTAAAAATTTTACATTATACATCAAATTTTAATTTTGAGAATGTTAAAGTGATCTCCAATTGATTTAGCTTCAGCTAACAGAATAATTGCAGGGCAACAGAATGTTTCTTTGCGTAACTTTGCTGCTGAAGCTGGTAAGTAAAAATGTGGATGTTGTTTTCTATAAAGAATTTAAATTTTTCAAATTTCCTTTCCAGTTGAGTATAGGAACGCGTTGACGGGTAATGGACGACCGAATTCAGACAAGCCTACAACACTTGAACGGTTGTTTAGACCTCCTTTAGAACTGATGTATCGTGGATCATGGGAATCTGTAATTATATCAGATTTACCATTATTTGAATTTTCAGTTGCACGTTTTTAAGGCTCGGCGTGAAGCAGAAAGCCGCAACAGATGGCTTTTGGTAAATGTTCAAGATCCCCAACAATTTGCTTGCCAAGTGCTAAACCGTGATGTATGGAGCTGTAGCGCAATTCGAGACTTGATCGAAAATAATTTTATTTTTTGGCAGGTAAAAGGAAGAAACTGAATAATATATTTGTGCATAACTTTATCTTTTTTATATCTACTATATGCATTTCCTTTTATGCAGTTAGCTGTTCAAATCATATGGAAATTGCATACTTTATTCACTTATTATATATCGATGTTTATATTGTTATTGTGATCCATATTTTATTGTTACTGTAGATAGTATTGTTTTGAGGTCTATGCAGGGTCAGCTGTTACATTCAGTATCGTAGAAGTTATATCTATGTATATTTGAAGAATAATTTATTTATAAGTGCATTTTTTTCTAAATTTAGTTTACGTTTAGTAGTTTGATATAGGTAAGGCGCAGTGTTAGCAGCCAGGATTGAATAATTGCTTTTAGGTCATGCAAAACACTACCGATGGTCAGCGTTTTACAAATTATTACAATGTGCATTTTTTCCCGCACATTGCTATAATTGATCCAAGAACGGGTAAGAGTTATTCTTAATGATATTTTTTTGGTATTATTGATATTTAAGGCGAATGTATGGCGCAGATCAACGGAACAGAATCTGTTTCTATTAGTTTGGAAAGTGGGTTAATGAAATCAATTGTTTTGTATTGAAATTTTGATGTTGTATTGCTTTTTACAGTTCTTGAATTTTTGGAAAGTCACCAAGCGCCTTGTACGTCCAGAGATGAATCTGGAGTGGAGTTGATCACCATTGACTACAGCGATGATGAACCAATTTTTGTTGAAGAATCAGAAACAAAAGTTATTAATACTAATGAAAATGAAGTAAATAAAGACGAATTATTTATTCAAACATATGTATATATGATTTACGTGAAATTTATATTTACTTTTAGTTTTTAATAATTAAAGTTAGTTATTAATAATAATAAGTAAAAAATTGTTTAATAGAAAGCACGTTTTCTTGTGTATAAATTTTTATTACAGTTGTGCTTAAATTGTTTTTTGTTGCATGGTGAAATTGCAGAACTGTGTGATGGAACGAAATGGTATGGATAAAGTTGGCAGGAAACGTCAAAGGGAAGACATGACTGCTTGTTGCAGCAGCAAAGTTACCCAAAATGTAGGAGAGTCATCATCGTCTTTTGAAAGTAAATTGAAAATATCTGAAATAATTGGATTATTTTATATAACTATAAATTTGTTAACCTGTTATAGAAGAACAATTACCGCCACTGAAGAAGGCAAACAATGGCAGTAGTATGGCAAATGGATTGCCACAGTCATGTGATACATCATGGAAGGAATATTTTGTCCAGTCCAACAACTTAGCTGAACCAGGTAAAATATTATATCAATAAAATATTTATTACTATTTGAATACACGGCGGGTGTATTTTAGGTAGTGTGGTCAGCTTTATGTTTCGTAACGCCAATGGTGTGAAGCATCTCTGCACTTTTCGTAAAGAAGCTGAACTGAAAGTAAAACACATTTTTTGGATTTTAATAATTTTTATGTACTTTAAAATAATTTATTTATTCAAGCATGTGTTCAATTACGCCGAGCAAGAGCTTCACATATCGTTGTTGGAAAATAACTTTGTTTTAACGTATCCAAGACGTGTGCTCAGTATTGAACAGGGCCATTTACTACTTGCTGATTTGAATTTGAACAGTCAAGAGATTGTCTTTATCGAAAGTCGTTAAATATTTTGGAATGTTTTATGAAACTTTAGAAAAAAGATGAAGCAATTGGAAGAAGGTATTTGCATATCATTCAGTTATATCACATTACTCTTGTGCTTATTACAGTATGAGTTCAATTATTCTATGGTAATTTCTTTATTGTATTTTTTAATTTACAGTTATTTTTCTCATACGTCACGCACACGAATAACTTTATTATTCTCATTGACATAGGCGTTCTTTATCATTTGACATAAAAATACTGTATATTTATTTATTTATTTATACACAAATAACCAATGAATGTATGTATGAATGAATGGATGAATGAATGCTGTGTTTATATTGCAGAATTCGAACTTCTCGTTGGTAATAAATTAAATTGTTTTACACAATTGTTCACTCTTGGTTCTAATTGAAATATGATAATCAGAGTTTGCTGTAAAAAAATAAATATATCACTGGATGGAGTGGATGAATAAATTTGCATATCAATTGCATCACTTACCCGTACTTTTTATTATTTCAATTTCGAATTGCATTGCATTTTTTTTTAAAATCTTTCCTCGTTGTTTTTTTTTCTTTTTGTGTACAACAACTGCTGCTGCTGTGTTCGATCAATAATCATCATAAGCGTTTGAAGTTTTGACCTTGTCTGTGCTGTCAGCATTGCCAATTTGAGATTGAATACAATCGTTTTGGCAAAAATCAAAACCAACAATGATCAAATCGTTCACCAATTCCACAATGCCATTGGTCATTTCAAAATCCGTGACACGGGGAAGCTTGAAGCCATGCTTAAGTTTGGCTTGCACGTCCGGTTTGACAAGCAAATCGAGCGCATAGCTGACCACAAATGACATCGTCATCTTGTCAATGCCTGGTATATCACTTTGCACGTCGCGCAATTCCATGTGGTCGAAAGAGACATCCACGTGGGCATAGTAACGACGCAAACGGAACCGCTTCACTACAGTAACCAGATCCATTTGGCATGAGAAGAACAAATATTGTCGGTTGCGCTGTGAACGAACGCTACCTTTCATCGTTGATACGCTTGCAATTTCAATTGCGTCGTTTTTAATTGTCGCCTTGGGCAATTTCAACAATTTGATCTGTATATCCAATGTACTGTTCGGATATTTGTCGCCCAACGATGGAAATATTGTACCAGCACAAATCTGTGATTCTTGGCAGCCAGTTTTCAAATAAGTGACAAACGATTCTGGTGTGGTTTTGTGATTGACAGCCATATCGAACTTGCCAGCGCGGTAAAGTGAATAAAGCAACGTGTTTAAACTGTAATCGGAAAGGTAAATGTAAGCCATGCTATCAGTTTTGCGTTTGTGGTCAATTTTCATCTGCGGTGCTTTGACCGCAGTGGACGTTGAATGCTTGAAACCACGATCCATGTATATTTCGCCACTGTACTCTGTCTCCATGTAATCCGAGCCGATTGTCACGTTGCCAACCATTGAATAATCTAGAAAATAATTTTCGAACAATTTCAACTTTCTCGTCGGTGGATTGAACAGTGTCCGAAATGGCGGGAAAAGTAAAGTTGGCACATGCTTGCACAGGGATTTTTCCACGAAATTTTGCAACACTGACGTGTGAAGCAGGCGCATTGCCGATAAAGCTCTCGGTATTGGACCGTTGAATTGCAATGTAACCGATTCCGATGCAAACGCTTCACACGAATGCATCCTTGGCTGCAGGAAACCATTCTTGTTTTCCACTCTGACGACAACATTGAAAGCGAGATCTGGTATATTTGCTATCATGTTTACCGTTTGCTGCTCTGAATGATAAGCAGCCAACGTGCCAAGATAATCTATGTTCAAATTTTGAACCTGAAAAAAGACACATTTGCTTACATTAAAAGAATTACATGCAATTGATTTGAACAAAAAAATAATAAATGACAAAAATAAAAGTCAGTTATTTTAATAAAGAGATTTTTCAACAAAAACTATAAACAAGAAAAAAATTCACTTATATTTTTTAATATATTAAAAAATTTCTGCCATCAAATGACAATTATTGTGAAATAAATTTTTTTGAACTTGATTTTTATTGTTTGTATGAGTTTACGGTATAAAACAATTTCTGACTATTTACGAAAAAAATTATTTACAAAATGCAATGAAAATGTACGCCTGAGCATATAGAAAAATGGAAATTAAATTAAAAAGTTAGCGGTCATTAAATATCACATAATTATTGCATCAGTGTTACACAACAACTGTAAAAGAAGTTGGTGTGTGTGTGTGTGCTGAGAAAAAATAAAACGCAAATAACATTAAAAAAAAATAAATTTAAACGTACATTGATTAAAATTTTATGATAAAAAAATTACAAAATATAAGAGTAGACAGTTTCTAAAAAGCACTTTTGTAGAAAACAAAAATTAGAATGTCTGAAGTGGAAAAATGCTTTTCAAAGCATAAGAATGATGATTCCTCAAAAAGATAATCATGCTTCTTTGTAATTGAATAGAAAACTCGACGATGCATGTCCAATTACCTAATTTAAATCTTTACGCTCTAAAATCACAATTCTGGTTTGAAAATTCAGCACCTCACCAAGCATTGCTTCATTTGAATGTTGAATGATTATTAGAAAATAATAATAATGAAAATAGGTTTGTTGTAATATCCAGCGAAAAATAATTTACACAAGTTTGCTTACCATCACTTTGAAACCAATACCAGGTTCTATGAATGCGCTTGCGGCGGCTTTAGCAATTCTACCCACGCGAAGATTGTTGATAACTATATAATCCCGTAAACCATATATTCTCAATTTGACAGGCTCTCTGAGAGCTAACTGTTTCCAAAATAACTTTTTCCATTCGTCCAAAACTCGTTCCAAACCTTTTTTCGTGAGAAAAACCCGAATTCCTGGTTCATTGTTTGGCTGAGCTATAAATTTCACATATTAATAATAATGATGATAATAATAATAATAATAATAAAGGCGTACAAGAATTTTCGATGGTTCCAATCAGCGTGCATGCCAAGATCAGTATGACGCGGCACTTGATAACGATCATATCATTAACAAAGAAGCTTCAATGCTTCTATTAAGTGCATGCTAATTTCAAATATGCCAGCAGTTTCGATCGCTTAGAGTACATCAATTACAGGAAAAGACAAAACTTGCACTTTTGCCATTTTGGCTTGCTTGTCAAGCCCAAATTGGAACCTGTTCTACAAGACGGTTTACTTTCTATTCAAAATGCTCTCTTGTCATTATTGTGATAGAAGAAGATGGAAAAAAACCTTTCCAGTCTCAGATATTAATTCTACCAAACGGGTTCCATTTTATTAATGACGCGAATTGCACTTGTCCTTTTATTAAAGCGGTTTTTCGAGGCCATTTCTCAAGTGACAATATTCAATTTTGATCTAATCAACTTGCACAACACCCGTGGGCATCTTATCAACAAGTGAACTTTCGCTTTTTTTTGCCAATTATACCAAATATTTAATCGATCAATTTCGGAAGTTATTAATTTTGTTAATTTATTAAATGTAATTTTTTTTAAAGAAAAAACATTTTTCTCTAAAACTGCTCTTCAAATTGGACATTGCACAAGATCTGATGATACACTCCACTGTGAACTCTTTGTACAGTAAACTGTTTATAACAGTGACCTGCTGCTTCAAAAGTAATTGAAAAAAAAACATTTCTTTCAATTATTATAATGATGCAATAATCGAAGTTTATTAACATATTTCTGGTGAGAAAAAATGATTTCAGTGAAAAAAAAGATTTTTTTACAGTATACAAATTACAGTAGAAAAATTTACAAAAAAAAATTTCTATATATACATCTATTCTTCGCTTTTATCATTTGCATTTTTGCCAATTGTTAAATTCGCATTAGTGAAAAGAAAATGCAACACTTCAAATGATCCGGTCTGATTGTTTTTTTTTTTGGGTATTATCGTGATGAAGTGGAAAAATGGGTGAAACGTTATTGATAAAAGATATGCTAATTTCCCGAACGAGAACGGTCTCTTTTAATTGAATTTATTCAAAAAGAAAACTTATTTCAATAATTTGTGCAAAAAGAATTAAAAAATAATTTCAATAAACCCGACCGACCAATTTAATAAATAAAAATCTGCAATAGTAGAAGAAAATGAATGACAAAAACTGGTTCCAATGACACAAAGACTGCACAATTGAAACTTTCCGCTTTAAAAATTATTTACAATAAATAAATTTACAGTATATGATATTTGATTTATTAAATTTTGACCAAACGATAAATTTCAACATTGAATTGGAAAAACATTGAACAAAGTGAAAAAATGGATTTCTGTACCGATTGAACAAATAATATGCAAATATTGATAATTTCAAAGTGCATGCATTGACAGGTAACAAAATGAAATTACCTGCACAATTGGAAATTTATTCCCATTGAATTTTCTTTCACCAGAAAGGAAAGCAAACTGAAAAGCATCATCATCATCATCATCATCATCACCTTGTTAAAAATAGATAAATTACTGCTCGCGTGGTAAACATTTGCATACTGTGCAAAGTACAGCTTGATTGCACGTTAGTCAACAGCAAATTGCAAGTTATTTTACGATATCAAAACTGACGTATCGCATTCCTTATTATTCTTCGCTTGAGATAAAATACAAAATTAAACATTGTCTAAATTTAAAAATTTTTCAAATTCTCAAAAACAAAAACCTCACAAAATTTTTCTATGCATAAATTGCAACTTGTGTGAAAAATTTTCAGTTTCAAAATTTCAATCGCAAACAACACGACACGTCACGACAGCGTTGATAAACTTGCATTGAAAATTGAACGTAAGCGACAACATCTTTATTTTATTCTTCTTAAACAATTATTAATTAATAAATAATAATTAAGAAATTGAGAATTGTAAAAAGAAAAAAAAGAAAAGAAAATTACGCGTGTTTTTATTGAAATAAAATCATTAATTTGTTGTATATTTATTGAATTTTTCCACTTTCCCATTTCAAATTATCACCTTGTACACGTAACGAATGAAGAAAAAAAAATTTGCATTCTTTCGATGGCGTTCAATGCGAAGAAAAACGCTACGAGCGAGCGAGCGAGTTGTTGATTGATCGACACTGACTAGTCATCGTTGACGCTACTTTTCTCTCTCTCTTTCTCTCTGATTGACCTACTTTTTTTGTCATTTTGAAGAATTAATTTTAAAGGATTTTTACTTTGTCGAAACAAGAAAAAAAAAAGAAAACTAATGGGGCAAATAAATTATTCTTACGGTAGCATAATTATGAACAACAACAATATAAATTTCAATTTTTCATTTCACATTAAAATATTAAATTTTATTTCTTAATTATTACTACACAATATGAAAGTTTCTCAACAAAATTGCTCTTTTAAATCTGAAAATCTACCTTTGTCAAGTTTCAATTTCATTTCAGTGAAATGAGACGACAAAATTCACGTTCGATATAACCTGATATCTAGAGATAAAGCAGAACTTTTTCACAGATGCGCACTTTTACTCAATCTTCTCTCTTTTGAAAACAGCGAATTCAAAAAAATAAAAAAATCAAAAATTTCCCAAGTTTACAAATTCAAAAAAATAATAATAATTTTTTTTTAATTCTTCACGAATATTCATACTGATTTTCAAGTTTCATACGGCATTGATTTCTTGGTTGTAGTTGTTGTGAGCAAAAAAAAACGAAAATTCAAAAAGAAAGCGTCGGCTGAGGCAAAGTGGAAAATCACCAGGCCAGAAAATGAGCAAAGTTTCAACTTCATGAATGCCGAAATGCGTGAAGTGAAAATTTGAATAAAGCTCAGACGTTTATGCAAAAAGAAAAATAAATAAATAAATTTACCAACCCAGACAAAACCTCAGGGTCACTATCAAAAAGCGTCCGCGAAAAAAAGTAGCATTTCTTTTTTTATTATTATACTTATCAACTTGTAGTAATAATTTCACTTCACGCAATCGCAATATGATAAATATAAATTTGCGTAAAGTAATTCAAATCACAGCACACAGCGCGAGAAGAAACGTGGCAAAATTAACCATCGACGGACGATCAATAAAAATTTCAATCATTGCCATTGTTGAAAGTGGGGGCTTGAATAAGTTATTTCAAAGCTTATTTTTAGCAAAACTAGCCTAAACAAGCTTTTCACTAATTTCTGCATTATAAAACTGGCTTAAAAATGTACTTTCAAATTTAAATATCAGTTGCCATAACTGAAAACAGTTATTTAAAACAAAAATTTTTTTTTTCTTCCTGATCAATGCTCTCCTTGCGTTGCATTTGTTTCACAAACGAACAATATAATTGAACTCACTAGCATAATTACATTAAATAATACTGAAATGCTTTTTTGTTCTATTTAATAAAACACCTCCACAAAGCCTTTTTTCCCTACAAAACAGGTTTGACATACTTTCATCACCGTTGTGTAAAAATTTCGAACTTAATTTTCATTACGACATAATGTTTGCATCGATTAAAATTAAAAAACTAAATACATTCATTGAAATTACTCACAACAAAAATAGCTTTACTAGTGTTGTCGTTTTGAAAAACTTTTTCTTCAATTTGAAAAATCGCTTAAATTATTCAAATTTTATAAATTACAATTACATAATAAAACAATCAAATTCGATATAAAAAATATAAATTAAAACTTATTTTTTTTTTGAAAATATATACAGATTCTACTGTGAAAAGAAGAAATTGTTCTTACAATTGACGCTCAAGCTCACATATCTTGAAAATTACTTTACCATAACCATCAATAATTCAAGCTTGCTTTTTGAAAACACTGGTGAAAACTTTGAAATGTCATCAAAATTGTCATGGAATTTACCAAGAAGTTCAAAACGACTGTTCAAAAAAGTTAACATTTACTGGTGCACACTACTGTGCTTTACATTTTATTGTATCGTGATCAACCTTCCGGTGAAAAGGCTACTTTTTCAAACTGACCAGTACGTATGCTTAATATGATTGTGTTGACAATTGTTGTTTTTCAATTGTATATTTCTCTTAAGCAATTTCGAGCTTCCACAAGTTCATGTGGTGAAAAAGAATTTCAATCAACCTGAAAGCAAGCGGCTACCAAAAACTGGACTTCTATGTACTATTCCGCAGTTAGAATTGGATAATCCCGAGATGAGGCGTTTTTTCAAGCCTGTTGAACCGTTCAAATGTGCCAAAGAATCGAATTGGGTTATTGTAAAAGATGCAAATTATTTTATAATCAACGAAAATTCCACAAGTACGCATGGCAAGATAACGTGTAATTATACGCCATTTTGGAGAGTGTCTGATAAGAAGATCAGCTTTGGCAAACAAATATATAATTTCGCAAATGGTTCACGACTGCTATCGGATTTTTTCTTAATTAAATGTTTCGCAGAGGACAATGCTAAGTATGAAAATATACATGCCGCCCTGGTACCAACAACAGAAGCTTTGAATAGAAAAGATCAACTGCACGATAAAGCAATTGGCTTGAACGTATACATACTTGGTTTTGATAGCATTTCCAGAATGACGTTCATGCGCAAATTGAAGAATATGTATGAATATTTGACGAACAATTTGAAAGCGGTCGTTTTAGAGCAGTACAATATTGTCGGAGATGGCACTCCACAAGCTTTGATACCAATGCTAACCGGAAAAACGGAACAAGAATTACCGAATACCAGGAAACGATATTCAAATGCATCATATGTTAATATATATCCTTTCATTTGGAATGAATACAAAAATGCTGGATATGTGACATTGTACGGTGAAGATGCAGCGTACATTGGCACGTTCACTTATCGCATGAAAGGATTCGATCAACAACCGACCGATCATTATATGAGAACATTTTACCAGGCTGCGGAAAGTAGATTAAACAAAAATCCAAAATTTTGCTGTGGAAGTGAACCACATCATCGAGTACATTTCAAATATGTCGAAGACTTTTTCACTGCATATCCTACGAGCAAAAAGAAGTTTGCTTTTCAATTTCACTCTGCATACAGTCATGACGATATTAATTTGATTGAAGTAGCCGATCTCGATATGGTGAAACATTTGAAATTTTTGCAAGGTAATTCGTTTCTTTTCTTTATACAATGCTCATATAATAATCAATCATTTATGAAAAAAAAATACATAAATTTGCCACACATTCATTCATTTCATGTATTACTGTATAATTTTTTCATCCATCTAATAATCATGATTGTATGTTCAATTTTTCAGATGGAGGATTCTTGAACAATACTTTACTGATAGTAATGTCAGATCATGGCAATAGGTTTCACAAAATCAGAGAAACTCAGCAAGGAAAATTGGAAGAACGAATGCCATTTGTTTCAGTTATCCCACCACCTTGGTTCTCGAAGAAATATCCAGAAGCGATGAACAATTTGAAAAAGAATGCCCATCGACTTACAACTCCTTTCGACATTCATGAAACATTGTTGAGTGTGCTGCATTTCCAGAATCCAAAGATGGGAAATGTTGAAAAGCGTTCAATAAGCCTATTTGATGAAGTACCAGAAGAACGAGTTTGTCAACAAGCTGGAATTGAACCTCATTGGTGCGCTTGTCATATGGGTATCGAGCAGTCAAACAATTCAAAGATTGCTCAGCATATAGCAGAGGCGGTTGTATCCGCCATAAACAACTACACTGAACCTGAACGACAACTCTGCGTAAAGCTTAAACTGAAATCTCTGGAAAAGTTGATTATGTACGTGCCTGATAATCGGCTGATGGGTTACAAGAAAGCGTTAGATTATGACGGTTTCGTGCCCGATTTGAGCGCCAAAACACCGACCACTACACTACATTATACGGCTACACTGAGAACGGTACCTGGAAACGGTCTGTATGAAGCAACAGTCCGTTGGGAAAAGTTAAATAATCAACTTTGGATTGACCTAGATTCAATCTCTCACATCAACGCTTTCGGCTCTCAACCACAATGTATCATTGACAAAGATTACTTCATGGCAAAATGGTGCGTCTGCTATGATCAACTTTAGCTGCATTAAACACCCACACACACACACACACGAATTCAAATACTTGGAAAAAAAAGATTCTTACCTTGTAAAGCTTTGTATAAAAATTTCATTTCACGTTTGTTCTTCTTCCACTGTCCATTATGTCAACGAATAAAACCGGTTCGAAATGAACTTTCAACTGTGAAACAATCCATCTACAATAGCGAAATAAAGATTCACAGTACTTTTATACAATTTTTTACAGTATTTGATTAACATGTCTTATTAAAAAGAATTTTCTATTTCTTGCGCCTATTTTTAAGTTAAATTTGCAAAATATCAATTTTTACATAAATCAAATAATCTTTGCACATTAATACGCAAAGTATATTTGCAGAAAAAAAAAGTTGTAAGCTAATTTTTGCTCACGTAGCGTTAACGTGCCATGACGAACGAACGTCTTGTGCATTGCATTGAGAAGCTGAAATAGCAGAACAACAACATACTTTTTTTTTCACAGTTGCTTTTGCATAATAAATAAATTTATTTTCTTACTTCATATTTATTGAAAATTGCTAACATACCAAAAGAAATTAAACATCAACGCGAGGGCCTAACAGCACTGGAATATCTTGTAGTTCAACTTTCATACACAAATACTCGCCCAAAACTGTAGTGATAGTAATGCATACCAATTGCAAAAGCCACCAGGACGCAACTGTTGGAATCGCGCCTTTACTTATCCAACAAGCAAGAAAATGAAATATGTAAAATGTACAAGCGAAATCGAGACATAATTTCGCTCGGCAAACAACAAAACGCAAGGCGATGGCCATCAGAACAGAATTTACAACGTTGACAAGCAAACGGGTTACATTTTCCCAATTGCGCAATCGGAATGCTTGAATATCAAAAATCTGATTCAACGAATTCTCATAATTGAACATATAGTTCACAACTGCTTGAAGAGATAACAAAGAAGAATAAAACAATGCTTGCATTGCCAAAATTTGTAATGCTAACAAAAGCGGGTCACGCTTAGTCGAATAGAAACCGTTTGCCATGGCAGAGCAATCTTTTCAAATTTTTCCATTTCAATCATTGAAATATACACAATACGCCTTCATGAAACATCTAAAACAGTATACAATTAATAGTTTAAATAGCAAAACAAAAAGTAAAAAATTATAAATAAAGTCGGTCTGTTTTCCCCCAGTTGATAAAAAGCATTTGAAACTTTTAATATAAATCAATTTTTTTATAAATAATATATATATATTTAATTTAATTTTAAGATTTCGAGTTTTCAAGCAACGAAATGCTTACATTATTAATAAATTACATGATTTCATTTGTTTCACATACTGTGTTACAGTAACTTTGATAGCAAGTAACTTTAGCTTTTTATTTAAAAAATAAATATTAATAATTAATACAAATAAATTAATATTATTTAAATTAGTTTTAATTTTTTACTTAAAATAAATTTAAAGTTAAATTTGAAAGTAAAACAAATCGATTGTATAATGTTTAATCTTGCAAAGCAGAAACTGTATTAGTTCATATGGAATTGAAAGTATTTGAGTGTTTTACTTCCAGAAATGGTATGTAGTTTGTAACTAGCATGTTTTATTTTAATAATTTATATTAATTTATTTTATTTTTAATTATAATAATTGACATTTTAATGTTTTATTAATAATACAATGCTTTGTTACATTACATGTTTCTGTTTTTAAGGCTATTATGAAGTTGATGGGTTTGCTTTAGCTGATGCTTGCATTGTCAGCGAATTCTGTGAACTTTGAAATGGACAAAGTTCATCCGATTGTTGTCTTTGATAATTTTCCATCTGTAGAGATTGAATCTTTTCCAGAGCTAGATTTACCAGATTTGCAAGCTATTCTTCGCGCATCACCTAGCTGTGTATGTTTGTAATGTGCTTTGGAATATTTATTTTTATAACTCTTTTTTTTTGTAGCATATTGAAGATTCGCACTGGAACAGAATGGTTGATAATATTGAACTTGTTGAAAGCTGTTCACTGCGAATGGAACAGAAAGATAAAATTATTGAAATGCTATCATTGGCTGACGATGCTTTAGTGAGAAAGGTTTTACGCAAGTTACTTTGTTCTAAAGTGTTTCGCGATAGGTTAATTTATTTATTATTGAAATATTTATTCAATTTAGAATGTTATTTATTTGTTAATTTTTGACTGTTTCAACTTTTAGTTTACCAAATTCTCTCGGGCGACTTTTAGTGAAGCTCAAATCAACAGAGTTGATTATTTTACTGTTGGAAAAATTCGCCTCTGTACCTGAAGAATGGCTAGTTGATTTTATAAAATTGTGTTGTTGGTGAGTAATAAATTATTACATTGGTGAAATTAAAACAGTATAAATATTATTTTCACAGCAAGCCTGAAGAGATGGAAGATGACGAAAGCTCTTTATCGAAGATATTGTAAGTGTGAAATTGAATAAATTTTAAAAGTTTTCAATATTGTGTAAATTTTTAGATTTTACATAGTACAATACAAATTTTCCAGTTCAATCATGTGCGACGAACTGAAAACATTGAACGCCGAACAAACACTTGTAATAATAAATGATTTTTGTTTTTTTAAGCTCAATTTTACACTACTATATTTCATTTAGACATATTTAAAGTTTCTCAATCGGCATATGGTAAAGTTGATTGTGGAAAATGAAAAATCAGACGACAACAAAAGTGACAATGCTATAGAAATGCTGAGCTTGCTGTTGGATGCTAAAGTTGCTTGTTTGATGCGTAATTTTGAATTTCTGCCAGAACTTGAATTTTGCCGTCATGTTATAAATACGCAAGTATTTTCGACCATTTTTGTTTTGCTTTTATTTATTGATTTTTTCATTTTCACATAGGTGAACATTTTTGAATTGCGACGATTTGTACAAGCGGCTAAGAGATCACGTCACCTTGAAATGCGTACAGTACCAAATGATTACAGAATTGAAAAGTTAATATTGTTTAATTTAGAATAAAAAAGAGTTGTAATATATACAATATTGTTTCACTTGTTTGTTTGTTTGTTAACTTTTTAATATTCATTTATGAAGACTCCTTTAGCGAAAACAGTGGTCGATGGTCACTGATTGTTGTATAAGTTTCTGACTTTGGCAAAGCGTTGTCTATGGCATGAAATATTGTGTACAATTCATCGATTAGTGTCTCGTAGCGATACGAGACGCGTATGTCGGGTACGTTGGTACGCGATACATCATTGCCAAGAACACCTTCTTCTTTATAATTCGGACCAAGCCAGTGTACTTTCATCTGAATAGAATTCAATATTAAAAAATAAATAATATATTTTTCAATAAATCAAATGGATATGAATTGTACATTTTCTGGAAAACTGCTCTGCAATATTCCATTACGAGCAATTTCGCACATGTCACTGTTGCTCAGTTTCCAAACCTGCGCTGCGATACTGTACTCTTCCATCAGTGGTTCCTGGTGAATTTCATGATTAGCTAATTTGTTGGCGTTTGAAAATGATCAGAAGAGAAAATGAAAATCACAAAACACCACTTACCTTTGTAAAGTGAAATTGCAACGGATCATCAGTGGAAAGACTGATGTTCAAACCTTTGGCCAAAAATTCCGGCAATGGATTACGGTGGTAGGCCAAAAACAGACCGTTGTTGCTCAATGGCGACATGGCAATGCCAATTTGACAAAGATAATACAAGTATTGCAATACGGGCACTTTGCGCAACAACAAGCCGTGGGCAATGCTTTCTGCGGTCATGAAGCCGGCCACCAAATGATTCACCGAACCTGCTTCACCGCAGTGTGGTCTCAAGCTGAACGTGTTGAAGCCTCTGAGTCTGTTTGACGTGATCAAGAAAGAAACAAACAAAAAAATACATAACTAATAAGTAAATAAATTGAAATAATGGATATGGATCATACTTGCGGAATCGATTCAACACAGCAATGTTGGCGTACAAATAGAACATGTAATAAGCGTACGGTGGATTTTCCTCGCTCACCCATTGATCTGCGGTGACCGTTTTGTGATCAATTTGAGAATGTTCCGCTTTCGACTCATCGTCAACACTGTCAATTCCAGCAACCTGAAACAGTTTGATTTTGAAAATAATATTTCTATTAATAAAATCACTGTTTGTTTGTTTTTTTGCTTGTCATGCTTTTTCCTTGTTTTATTTTTCTTCTTACATATCGAAGAAATCGATGCAATTGTGGATGCGACGACGGATCATTGGTCACTTCGAACAATGGCAAAAAGACGTTGTCCACCATTTGTTGGAAAGATTGAATCAAATTTTTCGATTTATATATATCACTGAATGAATGATCAATGATATACAATTGAACATCACAAATTGCAACATTAATCTAGTAATAATACACTTACAACAAGCGTGGAATTTGAATCAACCAACGCACATGATGCGAGTGAACGTTGTTTCTGATTGCCCAGTCGGCCAGCTTGTCCCATTCGTCAGCACTTCGACCATATATTGACAGACGATACTCAGCGTGCTGATATTTACTTTCCGCTAAATCGGCAATCACTTCCTTCAAACGATATAAAAACAATGCTTGAATTAATTTTGAAATATATCTTTTTTCTCTTACTTTCATCACTTCAGCAAAAAATTCCCCTTTAATGAAGTTGTCGGTTTTGATAAAAATGTCGCGTAAAATACTCTGACCAAGTGGATTGTATTTACTATTAAATTTATCAAATCTGTGAAATGTATTTCTATCCTGAAAGAAATAAGAACAATCATATAAATATAAAATGATTAACCAATAAACAAAAGTATCATTCACCGCATGAACGTCCAAAGAATCCACGCTTAAATCAAACGCTGTCAAGCCGACTTCTTTGAAAACCTCAATAATAGAAAAAAGTATAATAAAATTAAAAAAAAACCAGCATATTTCATGTGTTAAATATTCACTTGTTCCAATGTGACCGGCGTGTCGCCACGCATCAGTACCACTCTGTTGCCTTCGGTGCGTACTTTTTTCTTCATGAAGCGCAACAAGTGCTTTTGATTCATCGAACTAGCCGCATGAACGTGAGTGTCCACCTTGGAAAATAAACAAACAAATAAATAAAATATGCAAATGTAAAATGTAAAATGTCTACCTTGCGAATGTTGTAAAAATCTCGATGCGGTACACTTTTCTGTTCTGTCATCTCTCGAATGTCGTTCAATAGAATGTGCAATTGAAATTTCGCATTCAAATAACTCAAACGACGATGACAAAACGATTTGCTAAATTGAACCGCACATTTTTGAATTTTGAAACAATTTGGAAAAAACATTCAATTTCACGTATAAAACATCTACAGTAATCGAATCGATTGTTCAATCACACTTACAGAGGTCCGTTCATAATCATTGATTGCATGCGTAGTAAATCAGAGACAAATTCGGACAATTCTGTATAGCTCGACTGAAGTTCTTCAATAATCGGTCCATCTTGGGTACGGCTGACTTGGACAATGCCATTGACAGATTTCAAATAAAAACCAGCCGAATTTGGAATTTCGCAATCGAAAGGGCGTTTCTCCAACACCGCTTCCGGTGGATGATATGCAAGAGATTTGTCTTCAAACAAAACAATTATAAAATATAACAATCATTCAATGTTGTAAAATCAAAAAAAAAATTAATTCTCTAGTGCTTGAGAAGATGTTATTGTTTGTAATGCATTGTTAAAAACATACGGGGAAAATTGTTGACAAATAACTGTTAATCAGAAAAAAAACTACAATTCTGAGGCATTTCATCATCATCATCATCATCATCATTTATGCATTGACATAACTGCACACCTGAACACTTACTAGCCGTCAAAGCAGAGTTCTCAGTCTGGTCAATGTCACTTTGGAAGACTGAAACAAAAACTCGCTTCAAAAAGAAAAACTGCACACCGTTGCACAGTACTTAATTTCGAATAAAATTTACAGTAAGACAAAATAGAATATACCTTTTTTGTTGAAATAAAGAAAAAATGGAATAAAAGCAAAATTAAAGAAAAAACATACTTCCACGATCACGATTTTGAAGATTTTTGTAAAACCGAGATTCCAGATTTGCTGGATATTCGTGACGAATGAATTTTTCCACTGTTTTCGACATATACTGACCAGCTCTTTCCATATATTTGTTGCGCACTTTTAAAGCTTCTACAATCATATCAGCTGCATGAAGCAAATCTTTCAGAGGGACCTATCAAAGTGAAAGTTTTAATTAAAAAAAAACACAAAGAAAAAGATTTCCAATCTATTTTCAAATAATTTCCATTACACCAGATACTTCTTCACCGGATATGGCCACACGTTGGAAATTAATGTCCAATGCATCACGAAAAGTTTGTATAGGTAGACCTCTGGGTGAACAGACACGTCTTCGATATTCAGAATTTGCATCTTTCCCATCGATGTTATCGACATATTCCGAATCTTTCAACGGTTCATCAATCGAAGCTGTGCTGTCGTCTATTAACGCGTTACTGGCTCCTCTGAATTACAAATCTTGACCAAATAAAATTTATAAAAGAAATTACAATCAAAAGCCTACTTCTGTGTCATCTGCAATCGAAGAGCTTTTGCACATTCTGCAAGTTCAATGGGAACATTAGACACGTCGTATGGTGCGGACAGCTCATGATCTTCCTCAGATGGAAGCTGTAAATTGTGAGCCATCGTAACTTTCGGCAATGTACAACTCAACAATTCTAAATTTGTTTCGGAATCGAAATCTACAATTAACAAAATCTGTGTTAAAATAAATAATTGTACAGTAAGAAAAATCCCAAAATATGTCATTTTATCACGCTATGCTTTTCAGAACAGATCTGCTTTTATGAAAAACTGGGAATTTTACTAAAATTTCAAATTTAAGTAACCATTGAAAAATTACTTTTCAATTCTTTTTAAGTTTTCAAATCAAATTAATTTACAAAACACTTTCACAATATTATTCATTATAATTTAATTTTACTTTCATATTATGCCAATTTACATATTCCCTTCAACAAAAACATTTACAGTAATGTAAATTTTAATGTCAACATATAAACAATATAATACAGTATGCAATGCGTTGGAAAACAAAAAGATAACTAGCAAATGATAATCAGAACGCAATTGTCAATTGAACAATAAATCATTATTTCACTTCTACGATTTTGAAACAATGTCATTTCAATTTCGAAGAAAACAAACAACAGCAAGTAATTAAGGAAATTTTGAAAACAATTATCGCGCGTTCAATGTAAAACGAACGCCACATTTCGAAGGAAAATACATATAACTTATGCATAGATGTAAACTTTATTCTGCAAATTCATTTTATATCTAAGTTATCTAAGCTTTCTTAACGTTGAATGTAAGGATGAAATTTCTGTTTAAAATACGTTAGCAACGTGAAAAACAATAACAGACTATCTACTTGGCAATTTAGCTACTATTCAATTTATGCACATTATTGTTGCTTTAAATAGTAAAAAAAAAAATTTTTATTTCTCTTCATCACTTACCACTATTCATATCTTTTGCATAAAATCAACTGTAAATGAATGCAGATATATTACCAACAGCAACGTCGATGTTGAGGTAAATTTTCCAACTGAGCCGCAAGTAACGTTTTGAAGCTAAATGAATATCGAAAATGATCGATGCAAACAGCCGAGTGTACAAATGAACTCTATTAATAATCAGCTCAGCCAAGCTCAGCTTCATCAATAAATATTCTTTCTATTCGTGCAAACAAAACTATTTGATAATTTGATTACAAGAAGAATTACTGCTAAATGCATACAATTGAAATAATCTCTCATTTTGTTTTTATTTATCATTAATGAAGTACATTATTATTAAATTTATATGTAGAGAAAACGAACAAATATGAGAAAAAAGCATTAATTTTAGTTGAATAAAGAAAAATAAATTTAATTAATTACGGCCAAACAGAAAAAACTTTTATAATAATTGCTTCAACATACTTTAAACATGTTCACAACAGAAACATCGATTGGCAAATGATCAATTAAACTGTGCATACAAACAAAAATTTTACAAGTAATTTTAAAAATGCACAACTAACTATAACAAAATGACAACTGTCTATTTAATAATAACTTTACACTTCAATTTAATTTCTATTATAACAAAATGTTACTGGTAACTTAGGAAACGAAATCATAATTAACAATATTGAATATTTTCCAAGTTCATTTCCTTTTATTTCAAAAAAAAAATAAAAATCTTACAATTTCTTCAAATAAAAAAATGCAACCTTACGAAAAAACAATTTTAATGACGTATGGTAGTTTAAACGATTTCACGTACAATTGCATCTGTCGAACAAATTGGCAATATTGCTTCTTTTAAATTCAAAATACTCAAAATGACCAATAAAAAGAATGATAATGAAAAATAATTATAAAATGAGTATTTTTTTTAATAATAAAAAATGCAAACACTTATTTTAATTCAAAAATAGTCTTTTTTTTCAATATTAACATTCAAGTCCTTTTTCTTTGCGTTGCAAGCAGAGTACCATTTGCTGTTGAGCTACTTTCAAAATTCGACCAGGTGGCTTTGTCATTTTAATTTCAAATTTAGTCTTCTCCAAGCACTTGCGTTCCATGAACATCGCGCCATTTTGCCATGTGTAACAATTCTGCACTTGTCCAACATAATCGTAACAATCCAGAATGATATTTTTGCATCTTGGATGACGATCTTCAATATTCAAATCCACTGCATTTTTCCCAGTATCTTTTGCCGTTGCAAATATTCCACTGCTTGGATAAACTTTTCCCACTTCTCTTCGTCTTCTATCATATTCGGCATTCACTATTTATGTAAAATTGTTTAATTGAAAAAAAAATTGATTTGCATACAAAAATATTAATTTCAATACCCATTTTGATATCTTTTACAAAGTAAACTTGATAACCTGAGCAAAACAATGCACCATCGTCACCCAAAATGGCAGCAACAATTTCATAATTCAACGACGGTTCAATGACGACAAGCGGTTTTCCTTCCGTAGGAATCTAAATCGTTTTTTTTTCATAATGAGTTTTAATAATAAATTCATATTTTAAGAAGCGTATTACAGAATTTTGTTCTTCATAAGGCATTACATAGCAGTGGTTTGTATTAGCTGTTCTACTGATGATGTAACCCTGAAATAGTGATCAACGATGAAATTAACCTTTAAATTCAACATAAAATGAATACTTTATCAGGCAATTCTAAGCGATCAATTTCGGTCCATTGCAATTTCTGAAATTTTTTTATTTTATTCTTAATTTTGCTATCAAATGTTTTCAAACCTGTGAAAATAAATCAACTTTACTGTCCGTGGGGCAGTTCCATAGATAACACATTAACTCATCTTTCAAAATCAACTTGCAGATAATGATGCTAGTAAGAAGAAGCGAAACCACGACTGCAATGAAAATAAATAGCCGCTTCCAATTAATGCTTTCCTAAATCATATTTGTAATTTACAACTTATCAACACCAGTTCATTTATCAACTTTACAGTTTTTTCCATGCTCATGACAAATTATTCAAAATGAGTAAACAGATGAAATATTTTTAACAATACATGAGTATAAATTTGAATCATCTTTATAAATGTCTTTCAATTGAAACAGGTGTTCGTTTTTAGAACGTGAAATTTTAGTACTAATTAAACGCATCTGTCAATCAACTATCTTTGACCAGCGACCACTTTGTGTATAGCGCTATTAGTTTGAAAATACTTGACGCGCTCCATATTGCCATCTTTGCACCAAATTACATTAATTTTACATTATTTTTAAATTACGAGTAATAAAAAACAAATAATTATTTTTTGATTTGTATTTATTACAAATGAACTTCCAAAAAAACATTCTCTTTATTAAAACAAAATACTACTGTATGTTTATTGAAACATGCGAGTTTATCTTACTGTGGTATACTGTAGTAAAATTATTTCTGCTTGGATTTTAATCAGCATTTTACTTATCGTTCATGGTATATTTACTTTGATTAGCCTTTTAATTATTTAAACATACTTAGATAAATGATTCAATAATGTCATTCATTTCAAAAAATAATGTCTACGTTTCAGTAAATTGAAATGTTGATTAGCATATTTTTAACATATTTATTTTTACTTTATGATTAGCATATTTATTTTTAGTTGATGCTTTCTCATCTGATGATGTTAATGGTGGTTTTAGTTTATCCTCTGGAATGCTACTTTGAGTATTTAAGTTGTTTCTCACAACGTAGTAAAACATCGGAATGTGATGTCGTCACCGCAAGGAGGTGTTGATTCCAATTCGCTGCTTTCTGACGCTAACCAAGAACAACAATGGACGAAAGTTTACAACTCGCAATGCTCAAGGGCACTTGGCCCATCTACGCAGATATCTCCGGTTTCTTTGCGTACTGGTAGCAGTTCTGGAGGCTTGCATAATTTGACTAGCATGCATCATCGTCAAACGGTTGCTGGAGAAGCTAGTCGATCTACAACAGTTCATCGCAGTCCAGAGTCGCGCGCTGTACAAGCAGTATCGCCATTTGGTGTACGTGAACCTAATATGCCTACAAGTATACCGGATGAATGTCAGGTAACTATTAAATTTTTTAATGCTTTCCCACGTTTGCTTCATAATAGGTTGTCAAACAGCTTGTACGAGAAGCAGTTTCTGGGCAATGGAATTCTTATGCATCAACGAGCACTTCTTCAATAGGATCAGGAAATACTTCACTGAATATAGTTTCCAGTGCTTCTTCAATAAATTCCAACTTGTATCGTACCCCTGAACACGCTCTACCACCATCTTATGCGAGCATTTTTGCGAGCACTTCACCCTCCGGTGAAACCACTGGCAAAGATCAAGCAGTGAAGAAAACTAGTCTTTCACAACCCGATGTCAGTCGAGCACCGTATCCACTTTTAATGTCCACATCTACGAACGAGATATCTGCAAAAAGTAATCTTTGTCAGCAGTTGGTTATGCATCTTAAAGTTTCTGGACAAGAGTAAGTAATTTGAAAAAATAAGTATTATATAGCCATTGATTATTATATTTATTGTTATATATTTTTCAAATTTTAAAAATGGAATACACAATAATGCTGATGTTGAAGTTTATTGTACGTAACAGTGAGTCATTTTACGTGAACTTTGTTTTTATTTTGTAGGGATTCAGCAGTTTCAAATTATTACAGTTCTCGACATCATTCAGAGCCACCAAGTTCTTATTTGGGAACTAGAGAAGTGGCCACAAGTGCGTCGGATGTAGCCAGTGGTGCTGAAAGTAATAAATTATTGAAAGAAGAACAAATTGATTCAAATAATAGTGATGATGCGGTGTCGACAAAAATGATTAAAATGTTAAAAGATGAAAACCAATATCTCCGTCTTGAACTGGAAGGATACATAAAGAAAACATTCAAATTGCAACAGGTAAGAGAACAAAAAATAGGCACATTTTCGTGAATTTAAAAATACTGCTTATAATCTAGTAATAATGTTTTTTATGCGTGGTGTTTTGAAGGCAGCTATTTTTTTATATTGTGGATGTTTGTTTTGTTTATGTGTTGTGAATCACAGTTTGAATTTATATTATTTGTGTTATTTTTTTTTAATTTCCAGCTTGAATTGCAATATCAGAAAATTTACCGAGAATATGAAGAATTTGTGCGACGGCAAGACAAACGCGAGCAACTTGAACAACAGATGCGAAGTCGTATGCAGTTGGAAATCAGCCGTCTGAAAGATGTCAATCTTCAGCTGCAGGGTTAGCAGAAGCGAAAACACGTGTTGAATTTGTTTTGTTTAAACTAACGTTGCGTTTGATCTTTTCCAAATTTTTGCAGATCAATTGGAAAATACTTTACACCAAATCTCTTATTACCAGGCGGAAGAGATTGAAGATTCCGAATTGAGGCATGAAATTACACGTCGAGATATGATGATTGCTCAATTGATTACCCAAAGTGAGAAAATTTTGAAATTAATCCCTTTTGAAAATATTATTTTTGTTTAATTTCAAGACAAAGAACTGCTCGCAACTAAAGAACGTCAGACGATTGAATTGGATGCACAAAGAGTAACGTTGGAAGAGCAGAGAACGCATATTCAAATTTTGGACAAAGCGTTGACGAATGCCCAAGAGAAAGTGTTGAAATCTGAAGAAGTGATGAAGAAGAAGCAGTCGTACATGCAGAAAGCTGACGAACTGCAACGTGCTTTGCATGCATTGCAAGAAGGCATGCGCAAAAGGGAGGAGAATCACAAACGAGTCAGGGCTGAGTTGGAGAAGGAGCTTGCTTATATGAAAATTCAGAAGAAGGAAAATTTGCAAATGAAATCCACATCACGCAGTTTGCAAGATTTGGAAAATACAATCAGCACGTTGAGAAAAGAATTGCAAGAGAAAGAGGAGCAAATTTTGAACGCCCAAACGGAACTTGTCCACTGGCAGGAAGCTTATTATGTTGAATTGAAAAAGCAAGAGGTTGCTTTCAGCGAAGCGTCGGATTCGAAAGATGCGCGTATACGGGTTTTGGAGAAGAACAGTGAAAAGGCGGAAAAGTTGATCGAAACCTCTCAAAGTGAGACCAAACGATTTTTGGATGATCTTCGAATGGCAAAAGGCAAAATTGGTGAAATGGAAACCAAGTATGCATTATTTTTAAATGCACTTACACACACACAAATATATATTATATATTTGTTTTTTTTTTAAATAAAGGATTCAACAATTGGAAGCCCTGCTAGCTGAGAAAGAAGCTATGATTAACGTACTTAGACGACGTCAACAATTATCAACAGATCCGGATGCAGCTGGATCTGATGGCAACGCTTTAGCCACCACTGCTACTACTACTACTGCATATTCAGAAGTGTAAGGGCTGGATTTTTCTTTTTTAAAAAAAATATTTACAGTATTGATAATATGTTTTGTTGATTTGTTCTTGATTTTCTTTTCTTTTTTTTGTTTTGGTTCTAAAGTAGTTCGTTGGACAATTCTAAACAACGTTTGGAAGCTGTACGACGTCGACTGCTTCAATCCCCTTCACCGTCTAGATGTTATGCGAGAATTTATCAAAAGCACAACAAATTCATATCGGTGGATTCGAGTTTCAATTTCGACGATTTGGATCAATCGGCACGTTATACATCTTCGTTGGGTCGACCAATGAGAACCACACCTCGTTCAGCATTACGCAGCAAGTCAAGCACTCGACCGCAAACTTCATGCGATGCTTTTTCGCCTGCGTCACCGTTGATTGGCTTGCAACAGCATCTCAAACAGCAAAGACACATCTACACTCTGCCTACCCGTAGAAAAGCGACTGGTAATTTTGTTGTTTTCATTTTTCCATTGAAAATTATGTTTTTTTTTGAAAATTATTATATACAGATTTGCTAACGTCAAGTCAACGAGACAGACCACGTAGCGCAGACGATCATCTACTATCAGAGGGTACTTCATTGAAGAAGTATCCAACTGAAAGTGCAATGATGATACCAGGATTGAGGAAAAATGTCAAAGTAGATGATTTTTTTTTAATTATTTATTATTCTTCTGTCATTGTCTCTAAATGAAAAATATGTGTGCAAAAATTAGGCAGAAAAGTCGAAGAACAATAATACCCGCAGCTATGCTGCGTTTGGTAAGAAATCTTCCAGCTCGCCGGACGATGCAAGCGATGAAGAATTGTGGAACGTGTAAGATAAATATCTGCGCATAAATTTGCATAAATATAATTTTATTTATTTATTTGTGGCCTTGTTTTTTTTATCAACTTTAATCAATCCATTATTGTAATGGAACAGAATATTTATTATTATTATTATTTCTACTCCCAGAAAAACGCCGGTACATTATTTATCAACCATAATTAAATAAATGGATCTTTTGAAGAAATGTGTATAAAATGTTTTATTTATTTATTTTAATGAATAACTTTACAATTATTTTGCAAGTCATTTCAAGGAATCTTTGTAACTGTGGTAATAGTTGTTGTGGTTGCAGTAGTAGATCGAGCAGCTGGCAGTGATTCTCTTTTACTGTCGACAGTCTTTGATGATCGTGCTTCAGTAGTTTCGACAACTTGATGCTGACGATGAAGGAAAACTTGAGCAATAGCATTTTTAAGACAGGTGAAATTGAAATTTATCACCCCTGAAAATTGCCGTTACATTCAACAGTATAAATAAGAAAAATGATGAATATCATCATCATCATCATCATCTTACCACGATGAGTAAAGCTTTCCCTGCGCAAGATGCACACAACTGCCAAATAACTGTTCACTTGTCTTTGATAAAGAACGGTATGATTGCTGAGTTGAATTACCGACGAAGAGTTTGATTCTTTTCTTGTGTCGAATTTTTCCGAATTACTAAAAATGCACCAATAACTATAGAATGAATCAGAATTCCAATTCGCATATAAAGCTTACCCATAAATTACAGTCACATCTGTAATCATGTCGATCATATCGCAACAAAGTTCATACGACTGCATATCTACAGGACTGCTATCTGTGGCAATGTAAATTTTGCTCGACAAATCGAATAAAAATGCTTTTTCAATGGCTGAATTCTGAAACAAATTATGCAAATAATATATCAGAAGTTAAACAAATAACAGTCGAACCGATATGAAAATGTTGAGCAAATTTTCCAGAACAGGCAATTCGGGTATCAACTTCTGCACAACTCGGCTGAAGGATTCAAAGATAGAGTGATCATAGATACTGGTCAAATAAAAGCTACAAATCATTAACGTAAATTATTGATTGATTGACTGTTATAAAATATTCGCTTTTCATTTTTTTTATTTTGTTACTTCAGTTGGATGTTCGAGAATTGAGTATCCAACAAATCATCGTTAACTCGTTGAAAAATTTCACGTTGTGCTTCAACTTTTTGATCATCCGCTAAACCGTCAACTTTGTGAACAAAAACTTCAAAATTTATGTTCAAGTTAATTCGAGATGCTTTTGTAACAGTGTCGACCAGCTTTTGAATCGCTCGAGAATAATCATCCTGATAACGAATAATGAAATTAAAAAAAAAAATGATGAAAACGACATTAAGCATTAAATTATATACTTGCGCATCAATGACAAATATTATTGCCCCGCATACGCTGAACATGCCATGAGGATCCAATTCTGGATCAAAAGCATCCATTTGGCCGGGATATTCCCAAATTTGAAATTGAATAAACGAATTTCTTGACATTTCTGGAATAGTCATATATTTAAAAAAAGTAAAAAGGTAAAATACAATCTAGCTCAAAAAATGTACTATTCCTCCTTCATTACTACTACTGTATTACTGTAGTTCATGTTTCTTCAATCATATGAAAAAAAGTTGTTAATATAACCTTATTTAGTAATAAAACTATTTTCGAAACTAAATAAACTTAAAGTCTTTAAATTTCATTTAATCATTTTAATGCGAATGAGCTACATTAAAAATTACTGGCCATCTTGTTCCAAGAAATTAAACATTCGTAACAGTAACAGAAAATTAGTTAAAGTAAGCAATTTTAGTAAAGCAAAATGCTTCATCAAACATGATTACAAGTTATACCTTCTTGTGTTACTCGTGTAGTGCTTTCGAGGAACAACGTCTCATTTGGTGACATTTTGTGAAATATAACTTTTTGAATTGACGATTTGCCACTCCTAAAATAACTTATTTTCAGTTATACGTACTGAAAATTTAATCAAAGATTTTAACCGCTTTGAGCCCATCAGGATAATTCTTGGTTTGAAATGATATGCTGAATGCTTTGCTGTAGATTCAATGTTTTCATGTACATCACGTTGTGAAGATGGCATTGCTGCATAACGCTGTTCAATGTGAGACGCTTGATCAAGCATGTTACTATTTCTGTACTCTGAAGTTTCAGGCAAAGAAGTCACTGTAAAACAAAATGTTAAATTTTGAGTAAAAATTAAATATAATTACAAAACATACTTTAATGGAATGATATTTCAATGATGAATTTTACAACTGTAAATAAAAGTAGTCATTAGTGCATATAATTAACACATGCAGTAGTAATTTCAAAAGCAAAATCTGCTTGAATATAAACTGGTATCGGCTTGCTTTCATTTATTCATAAGACAAATGACACTAATAGATATATATTTTTTAAATTCCAAACATTAAACTACAAGAAACATTTACATTTAGATGTAGTATTATTACCAACTAAAAGAGACTCACTAGAACAATAATGCCCTATATATAATCATGAAACAAATTAAACAGTTATAATTTTCAAAAAAAAACTTGACTAGGAAAAAAAAGAAAAGACATTCAAGTAAACGAAGAAAATTAGCAGATGGAAAACTTCTAATAAAAAATAATGCTTTATTATTACCAGCAAACTGCTCTTTCACTCATAAAGAATGTTAAAATAAATATTTACTGAAATGCTGTCAGCATTGAAAAATTAAATTAACATTTTTAAAAGTAAAATTAAAATAAATATAAAATCATTACAACTAAATTTACGAAGAATTTTATAACATAATGATTATCATGATTTTCAGGTTCGAAGATGCTGTATGCTTTCAATTGCGGTTGTTAAAATAAAGGCGAATTGACTTCTTACATTTTGTTGCAATGTCCGGCCGAATGAAGTACACGCTTAATGAAGATGTGAGTATGATTGAGTATGTGTTATCGGAGATAAAGCAGGGAACATCACGAATGAAGGATCACAAGGGTCGACTGTTTTGGAAGAAAGCAGAAAGACTTAAGGTGACTCCTCATTCTTGGAAAAGCATGTTATGTCGTTGGTGTCGTAACATTTATCCAAAATTGAACGAATATTTGATAAATTTTTCAAGTAAAGACAAGAGCACATTGCTGGAATTTCAACGTCTCACAACCGGTGACACCACTGTGATCCACTTCCAGGATTCCAAGCCATCTGCATTTAGCATAAATGAAAGTGCATCGTAAGCATGAAATTTTTGAATTTTTTTCAAAGCTTCATTATGATTATTTAAGAGACGAGGAAGAAAACGAAAAAGATAAACAGGAACATGTGCATTCTACATCAAAAACATCTAGTGAGAATCTGTTTATTTGTTTTAATTTACAAATGATATACTTAGTTTATCGTTTTCTATCATTCTTAAAGGCTCAAATGGAAATCCCTAAATGGCAAACAAGAATTACATTTAGTAGCAAATGTAAAGCTAACAGTTACCGCAGATACTGTCTTTTTTGTGCTGCTATTTTCTTATGCAGTTCTTCCTTCCTTTTTTTATTTGATGATCGAATTATAATTTCCTGTACATGACTATTTAGTTGAAGTAAAAATTTTAATACGAATAAATATAATTTGTATTACATTTCTGTGTTGAAGCTGATGGAAGACCTTGTTTGAAGTTCCTCTTTGTTTTTGAAGTAGTATATCATGGACAGTTGCATTTTATGGCTTTCTTTAACTACCGTTATGGCTATGGTTGTATAACATGATTTTGTTTACTATATAAAGTTAAGAAATCACTTTTATGCTGAAAATAATAAAAATGTAATTGAATAAAACGATTCAAAAATTTTTAGGTAATGAGGTGCGAACATTTTTAAAACAGGCAGGGCATTTTTAAAAACAAAAAAATCAACAAACCATTATTCACATATAATTTAATAATGAAACATATTTTTCGAATTAAACATTAAATTTTAATTCATCATCTTATCATTTAATTTATTATTATATTGAACACACTTACACCTGCATTTCCTTAATAGTTATTATTAAACACTGTAGCTTGTTGGAAATTGTTATATTCGATTAGTTTTATAGCAATGGCACCTAGAAAGTTGGTATGTAAAATGTTATAAAATAGTATTTATTGCTTTTTATGCATGTTTAATTTAGCTTTTTAGTTTAAGTGTTCTTTTAACTGAGTTTTATCTTCTGTTGTTATACTTCACAATTTTGTGATTTACACGCATTTTTTATCGTTTCCTTTTATTTATTTTAAACGATTTATTATATATTTTTAATTAAAAATGTATAATTAATTGTTAATTCAATGTATATATATTTGTGTGTATTATGTTAATGTTGATGTAAATTTATATTATGTTTATTCTTATGCTTGAATGTAACTTAAATAAAATTTAATAATGTTTGAAGATGGCAATACAGTCAGCGAATGATTTTTATTTTAATAACTTGCTTGTTTTTTAGAAAAAATCTGTGGAAAATATTAATTCAAGGCTTGCGCTTGTCATGAAAAGTGGCAAGTATGTTTTGGGATATAATCAAACGCTGCGAACATTAAGAAATGGTAAAGCGAAGTTGGTCATTTTAGCAAACAACACTCCTCCATTGAGGTATTTGATTCATTTTTATTAGCAGCATTTTTTTATTTTATATTATTTTATTTAAGAAAAAGCGAAATCGAATATTATGCAATGTTGGCAAAAACTGGTGTTCATCATTACAGCGGAAACAATATTGAACTGGGCACCGCGTGTGGAAAATATTTTCGTGTTTGCATGATGAGTATTACAGATCCAGGTATGCATTGCTTTATTCAGTTTTTAAGAATTTTTTCATATATTTTCCAAAATATAGGCGATTCGGATATCATTAAGAACATGCCAAGTGTTGTAGGTGAACAGTAGATCTGACTGTTCATTGAAAATATGAAAATTGAAATAAATTGTGACAGGTCAAAAATGGTTTTTACTTTTGTTTTAATTATTTCTTTGGTGAAAATTACTGTTACAGCTCCTGTTAATTAGTTTTCCTCAGTTGTAAGCTTACAGCAGTTTTTTATTGCCTTTTTCAATAATTGTTTTAACTTCAAAACATTTGTCTCAGCATGAAGATATTAACTAGGTGGTAAATGAAAAAATGCAAAGCTGTTTGTTTATAGATATATGTGAAGCATAACAAAATAGTTGTATCGAAAAATTTATTTAATCGGCAGTACGTTTTGCATATGTAATAGTCATGTGGTGTAGCTGTTCATAGGGAACAATAATTTAAATCATAAGTATTTTCTCATTTTCTAAAATGTACATAATTTCAATCTAAATGAACATTAAGTTTTATGTGATAACATAAACATATAATTGTATACTAGTTGTTTGGAATGCTTATTCTAAAAAAGATCTGGACATGATGACCAGTCTTTAAGCCAATATTTGTCATTGAAAATCCAGCATTGTTCCTTGGTTTCTGGATGTACGCCCATTTTAAACCATCTATAAACAGTGTTACTTTAAAAAACTGATTATGCTCAAAACAAAAAAAACATGCTTTGGAGTCCATTGAAGTTTAGTTTCTTTAGAAAGTGATCTAGCAAAGCGTTGCTTTTCTTCTAATCGTAGCTTTTCTGTTGCAGCCAAATCTAAACAAAGATATATCAGTATGCATAAAAGTAAAACACAAGTAGTAGATTACCAAGTTCACCATTTTCCAAATATCTTACGTCTGGTCTAAATCTAGAATCTGTAGGTGCATAGTCATTGTTTGATTGCACATCGTTCAGTCCCATTGCAAATTCAGTAAAATTGAAAAACTAATGTAAATGTAAATTAAATATCTCAAAACAGCAGAACATATCAACGTACCACTTCGCTGAAATCTGGCCTGGATTTAATCTGCCAAAGAATATTTGAACCGGCAAAAGTGACTGGTGAAACAGGACGATTTGATTGTACCGTGTTGGGTAAATTTCTTTTTTGTCGTAGCTTTAGCCATTGCTCGAAATTTGCATTGTAATTCTCGATAGTGCAGCTGGCTAAAAACTCGGTCCAATCGCCATACAGTGTACTAAGTCGAGTTCCTCTGAAAGTTATTAAAATTAAATTATAAATCATATTCTCAGCTAACATGTATATATTCCAAGCATTAAAAAATATAAAGAAATCGAAGTGGCACTCACCTTTGATTGACAATAAAACCATGAACATGTCGAGAAATTTCACGCCCGAAAAGACAACTATTTGGTTTAAACTGCAGTGTACATTTTAAACCAGAACGATGACTGACAATTTCCATAGTACCTTGCTAAAACAAGCTCTTGAAAAATTGTCAAATAACAATACTGTATACCAGTTCGATTTGCATTCTTCCAATGATGATATTCTTGACTGAGCAGTTGACATTAGACCACGTGTAAACATCATTTTGCCTAATAATAAATGTTAAATTTATTTGAAAACACTGTATGTAGTACAGTAAAATAAATCCTGAATTTCATATATTACAGTAAGTGACAGTAGTGGAGCATGCATTTCAGTTCTTTTAGAATCAAAAATCAATTCTTTTGCATTCACTATTAAAAATATAGTGAACTCAATAGCTAACATTGTAATAACAGAATTTCTGACGAAAAACAGTGAACATATTTTTTTGAAGTAATTATGAAGAAATAATATTGAATGGTTTTAATCAATATTCCGTAAAAAATATGTTAAAAAAATCACATACTTTAACAACTCAAGGGTAAGAATACCCTTTGGAACAATTTCTAAACCTTGTCCTTTCAGCTTTATTTTTGGATGGATACTTCCATAAAATTTGAACCCATCGCCTTCAACATGAAAAGCGCTAATTGGAGGATGGTGACTAACCTGTTCGCAGCAAATGCGAAATCCTGTTGTGTTGGAGCTGAAAAAAACAAATCTAAATATTTTGCACAAACGTTAATTTAAATTACCAGTCTAGTTCGTAAGTTTCACCCAAAATTGGATTGAACGGCTTTCCCACACGCTGCCAGTTCGATGCAAGAGCGGAGACAGCAAACGCTGCCACGTTCAAAAAAAACAACCAACTATATTACTTTTATTGTAAGAAATCAATAAAATAACTTACCTCCATACGCATTAATGCATTTGTCTCATTAACAGCTTTACTAATAAGCTCGCTGTATTCCATATACTCTGTAATTCGTTGCAAAAATGTCAACGGTTCGTTGAACACCACAGGAATCGACAGTCTTGAGAGATCCTGAAATGAAATTGTTTAAAGAATCATTAAATTGATTACACCATTTCTTACAGTTCCCAAAGAATGTTTCAGTATGCTCCATATATTGGCTTGACTCCGCTGGGCGTTAAGTGAATTAATAGCGTCCCTGAAAAAGTACTCAATGTAGAAATATCAAATTGAAATTCAATAAACCTTTTGTCTCTGAGGATACACAATCTTTGATTAGACATTTTTCATTCAATAATGATAAAAAGTGAAATAAAAAATAAGCAAACGCTGAAATTGACAACAGTACTACCACCAGTGCTGGAAAGCTGACTGACGCAAAAGTGTTGCGACGAAGAAGCACTACTGATTGTGTTGCAGCTGATCAATACGCTCAATTATCATTGATCATCAAACCAACGTTTATGTTAACTTCAAAACATCAGTACATGAACAATTTTGCTTCGAATTCTAAATCGTTCAGTAAACAGAAAGTAGATAATTCGACAGGCACGTCAGAGATAAGTGTAATAAATTAAAATTATGAATTAAGCTTTAAAAAGCGGCATGATCAATTTTTTATTCAAAAGTAAAAGGCGGCACTGCTAAAGTTATAAAACATGTAGTTCGTAAAACATAATTACAAGTGATTGTATTATTTAAATGGAAATTTCTAAAAGTTACTTATAAACAAAGTAAATAAACAAAAGGGTTCCGAGTAAACTGATTGCACAAACTTTAAATAAAACCATGAATTAATATTTATGATTAAATATGAAAATAAAAAACGCTAAAAGCATGCTGAATTATAAATTATAAAACGCATAAAAAAGCATGGTATGATGTTTAAAATTACTCACATTTGTGAAACTTTATTTTTATTTTCTTACTGTACTTCTGCAGTCTTCGATTCTCAGCTTGTACTTTTTTCATAGATTTTTGTTTAAGATGTATTTGATTTAAAACTGAGTTTTTGACATTATTATTTTATTTTTATTTTTTGGTCTGGAATCAACTTTTTATGCAAAAGATGATAAGAAATCATGCACGTTTTTCTGAGAAGGGAAAAGAAGGAAATTCTGAATCAGAGAAAAAATTTGATACATTGAATCTAGGTAAGAATGATTCTCTGAAATTATATCCAGATTTGAATGATTTGAAGTCTGAATTCAATGAATTATTCTCATCAAATGAAGAAGATTGTTCTGATCTTACTGACGATGATAATTTTCGCGGTAAAGAAAGTATTTTAATTCATAATTCTGACCGTTTGCACTCCAACTTGTCCCAAATTCACAAATCGTATGAAGTGTCAGATTCAACAGTAAAGAAACTGTGGAATCAATATATTTTCAGATTGTTATGCTTTTTTATTGTTATTGTTTGTGTGTGTTATATACCTTACATATGCAACGCTCCATCGAATAGAACAAACTTCTATAAAGAACTCAAATATCTGAAGTCCGATTTTAAATTACAAAACAGTATGCTGTGGAAGGTGATAAGTACGAGTATTCAATCAGCCATGAAAGATGAAACTTCTGTTCTTGTAATATCCTTGTTGAATGGAAAAAATGGCAAGCGAACGGCACAATGTTTGGCTCAGAGATTGGCAAATATTACCAGCAAGCTGTTCAGTGCGAACGCACTATATTCCCCGTCAGTCACTGTTTTTGACAGTGAAGATTTTAATGACAGTTTTGGTGTTACTCGGCTGCACGAAAGATTACAAAGTTTTTTCTCGCAGTATATTTACAACGTGGCAATAATGAAAGAATTTCAAAATTTTTCTCCCGTTACATATGATATTTTGCATGCATTTTTTGAGCCACATTTTTCTCATCCAGATAGAGTTGCATTTTTTCTTCAGATAACTTGCGATATGGATTTGTCTTCTGTGGGCTATGAGAAAAGTTACGACAAGCACATACATTTATGCCTTAAAAATTCTCCTTTTGCTCAAACTCATAGCGAAGATCATTTTGCGGCATTATTGTCCAGAATTGGTGGAAGTGTTGTGATAGTTACACCAGAAGAAGCCAATCTAGATCATGCGTGTTTATAACTTTTTAAATGTAAATATAGCACGTTGAGTTTTAAATAAATTAAATGGGAATTTCGTTATCGTATGTCAGTTATATTTGTTTTTATTCAATGCATTACATTACATGTTATCAGTTTTGTCTTATAATCGAAACATTTAGTTATTTATGTAAGTTATGCCAACACTGTTCAGCACAGAAAAGTTGTCATGGTTGCAAAGAATGATGGCAAAACTGCTTTGTCTTGGTCCAATTCCACAGCATATTGCTTTCATCATGGACGGAAACCGTCGTTTTGCTACCAAGCTTGGGATGGAAGCCACATCAGGCCATGAATATGGCTATGAGACTCTGATGAAGGTTTGACATTTCAAATAACTAATTTTAACGATTTATTTACTATTTTATCAATTATATTACTGTCCTAATTGATTTGCAGGTATATATTTCAATTGAAAATATTTATGTAGATTTTTTGCTTTTAAAATGTTTCACTTTTTAATTTATCAAAACAAATATATTTAAATTTTAAATATTTTAATATTAAAATTTTTTGAGACATGTATTCAAAGACGATTAGCAAATAGAAAATCTACATAATTTAAATGTTACAAAATAAAGTCATACAATAGCATTATATATTTTAGACATTGCAATGGTGCCGCGAAGTTGGAATTCGGGAAGTAACAGTATTTGCTCTGAGCATTGAAAATTTTAAACGTTCAGAAGCGGAAGTGAACGCACTGATGAGCTTGGCTAGAATGAAATTTAGCAGAATATTGGAAACATTGTTTGTCTGTTTTTTTAGCAGATTCATTTTTTACTTTTAAAAATGTTTAAGAAATTCCGTTGAGAAAAATGATGTACGGTGTCGATTTTTTGGAAATTTTGATTATTTGCCGGGCGATATTCGCGAGCTGATTGAAGCGATTGCATTGAAAACGCGAGAAAATAAAGGGTATTTATTCAGAATATTAAATTTCTTTTTTCACAGAAAATTATTTATGAATATTGAATTTAGTCTTTTCTTAAACATATGTTTTCCATATACTGCTTGTGACGAGTTGCGTCGTGCCTGCATTTCAATTATGAAATCATTCAAGACGAACGAACCTACAGAAGAGTAAGAAAAACTTTTAATAAACACAACTGTCATATTTAATAAAACTGTTTTTCAAAAATAGCCATCTAACAGAAGAGCTCATTTCAAAGCATCTTGATTCTGGCAGTTCCACTGAACCAGATTTGCTGATACGCACAAGTGGGGAAACGCGCCTTAGTGATTTCTTGCTTTGGCAGGTAAAAATACCACACACAGTTTGTTTGCATTCTGTATACAGTTTTTTGCGCATAATTTCAGTCATCGTATTCTTGTTTATACTTTGATCAAGTGCTTTGGCCGGATTATTCATTTTGGAATCTGTTTCGTGCTATTCTGTTCTATCAGCAGAATTATAAACAGATTCAAGTATATATACAGTATTCAGTTGCAACTATATAGTCAAGTGAACTGTTAATTGTTGTGTTATTTCAGGAAGTACGCAAATATGGTAAAATTTCACCAAATTTTAAAATCGAATGAATGCATTCAGACTGCAGTCGTATACATTAAAAATTGTCCATTTCAAAAGAAAGAAATGAATAAAAAAGCGAATCATCACAACTTCAATTCGTTTCATCTGTGTGACAACGGTCGTTTTGAATGGTAATATTCATGTATCTCCTAAAAATTGAGTTGAACAAATAGTTAAACAAAACAATCGATATATATATATATCACTTACTCTCCAATTAATTTCGGCTTTTCATTTCCTTCAGCAAAGCTATCGGTTGGGAGTCGGATAAAATGAATACATTCACCTTTAGGGCAAGATGTGCACTCCATTTCTAAAATGTCGTCCTCTTCTTTCTTTTCCACAGTTGTAGATTTCACAACTTTCTTCTTCACGGTCTTTTTCTTCAAGTTGTTCGTGTAGATATGACGTTTCAAACAACGCTTGCCTTGCATGCATCGACCGAGTTGAAATTTTTTACAAACAGCCGTACCTGGTGCATATGTGACATGCAAATATGGACATTCGTATATGTCGCAACGACCTTCGGCAAAAAATTGGCATTGGGGCAGCTTTTCGTCAGAGATGACGTGTGAAAAGCGGCAAAATTTGTTGTTGCATTTCCCACGCAAAAAGCGTCTACAAATCACTACCCGTGTCGGATCGTGGGCATGTGGACATTGGCTGCCACGAGTACAGTAACCGAATCGAACGTAAAATAAGCAATCGTTTTTTCGAATCAATTTGTGAGCACCTTTGAAATGCCAAGGACTGGAAACCGACTTGATTCGTTTCACCAATTTCTTTGCATATTCTTGCACAACACTTTTCCTAGGCTGCACCGGCGGCAACCTGCGCCAACGATACCACGGCTGACCGGCTCTTTGGTCAAGTTTGTATTTGCTTTTCACCCGTTGTACTCGCCTGTGGTGCAAGTTTGTTGTCTTGACGTTGTTGTGCAACTTATATTTGGACACTACCCGCTTGGCATATTCGCTTTTAGATTTTTTCAAATTTAAAAGGCGATATTTTGAAATAATACGACGACAAACATTCCGTTGTTGGCAAGGCGTTTTTTGCATCGCTTTCCCATTGTTGGGCAATACGCGTAGTCGATATCTGGATACAATTTTCGACCTCTGTTCACCAGATTTTGATCCTGCAAACGGATCACAATGCACCACGTTGCGCAATTTATACTTTGAGATCATTTTCACTGTTTCAGCATTGCAGTGGCGTTTCTCTTTCAATTTTTCCCTTTGCCATTTGAAACGATTCTGCTTTACCCTGTTGTTATGAAAAATGGCACATTTTTCACTTTTCATCTCAGTATTTCTAAATTGACAATTCAATCGACGTAATTTATATCTTGTAGTGATTCTTTGAGATGTGCCAACGTTGTTCGACTTAAATTATATTTCAAAATTAATCAAATGCAAAACATCCTTTTTCTTTTTCAAATCTTACCTCAGATAACCTCATTATTTTCTTTGCACTGGGACTGGTGTTCATGGACCCCTTCAAGCCTACTTTAGCAAGTTTACGAATTTTGTACCGCGTTCGAATTTCAGTTTTTCGTTGTACATCTGCCGATGGACTTTTCAATGATAATTTCGAAGAATTTTTAACAATAGAAGTATTTGCATTTTCTACTTTTTCCAATCCTTCTTCCATCAGACAACCAGGCTTCAAATCCGGGTCCGGTGAAACATCATGCTGCACAGACGAGGATGCTTGCTCGGCTGAGTTTTCTTGCTTTGTTTCACTTTTCAAACGTGTCGTTCTATTTGTGACGACATTTTGTTGGATTTCCCGCTTTTCAGCGTAGAATTTGGAGTGTAGTTTAAAATTCGAATTGTGTTTTCTCAAACTGGAACAAGGTTTGACATTTTTATTCGAGCATGCAGATCTTTTGTCGGAAAACAATCCAATATCCAAACCACTGTATTTCAATTTTGGGACATTCTTCGATATATCAACTTCTTCAGAGTCTTTTTCCGGCGCTTCAGTTCGTATAAATTTATATTGTCTATTCACAGGGGAGCGTAGGCCGATCTTCGAAAACTTTGACGAGCTGCTTATAACAGCAAAGTCGCTGTTACTCTTCTTCCAACTGTATTTATTATTTGTCATGCTGACCAAATATGCAATTATTACATTGCGAAAATTGCAAATTCAAAAGTATTATTAACTTTAAACATAACTATTAAGCAGTTGTGTGGGTATACAAAAGAGAAAATGGCAAAAATACAACTTAATTTCATACCTGTTAAGTAGACTGAATCGAGTGATCGTGGGTTTTATGTGTTATAATGAAGAAAAAATAATTTTCTGTTTTCAGAATATAAATATTAACGTGTAAATTTCAACCTTATCACCGTTACGATGTAAATTAATAAAACTGTTTAGATACCTACAAAAATTACAATAATGATAATCAAGGTCAATCTGTTAATCGTATAAAAATAAACAGAATAAAGTATGCCTTGCCGCTTCAATTTATATTAAATCAGTTGATATATTCTTATTTATTTGTCATATTATGAAACTGTTTAATTTTTTTTCCGTTAAATTTAAAGGATATTTTCATTTATAATTATCATGAAACAAAATCAAGCTAAATTATATGTCATTTTTATCGAAAGTATTTAAGATCTTGTTTCAATGAAATTTATTGAAAATTAAACAGTATTTACTAATTTGCGAAAATAGACTATTCCCTTAACGTGTAATGCTACAATTCAAAATAAGTAGTCGTTATGTTTAATTGAACATTGAAGATAATTTACAGTGTTCACGCCACCTACTTAGCTTTACACGTTGCGTATGAAAGTTCTCGTATTTTTACTTGTTTAGTTTCGAGTTCATTGGCTTGTAACGATCCGCTCTCCTGGGCGGGCTCGTTCGCTGCCTCAACAGGACTGTTGCCACGGTCATCGCTAAGTGATGACGCGCCGGTGTCGACCTGCGGGTTCGTCTCCGCGTCCACATTGTCCGTCCGGCTCCCACCGGCTCTGCCGCTCCGTTTCCCTAGTTCACGCTTTGTCGGTAACATTCCCGTATTCAAAAGGCAGAGCAAGAGTACAATATTTATTAGCGAATAACAACAGTGACCACCAGCGTATAACACCAGCACAAAACCGCACAACAGCACACAACGCCAACAAAACACGCGTTCCACCGTAACCCTTTTTCTGATCTTCAAGTACCGGGCGGCTTACGGTAGCTTCCTTCTTCTTCTTCCTCCTCTTCGTTATCTAGAGAAGTACAGCAGTTGTTAGTTGTCGGCCTGCGTCTGCTACACTACTTCCCCCTTCATGCAGCGCACGTCCCGTGCTCACCGTCCCCGGGGCATATGAAATCTCCCAACAACGCTGGTCGACGCGTGGTCCTCCTTTTTCGCCCTACTTCCCACGTCTCGGCGATCTGCTGCCGGTCGTGGTATGGTTTCAAGCGGTCGAAGTGGACTACCACCGGCTTCCCTCCCCCTCGGATCCTGCGTAGCCGGTAGGTATTCCAGTCCAACTTTTTCTGCACCAAATATGGTCCTTCCCAGTGGGCTCCCAGTTTCGTTTTCACGGGCACCTGCAGCCACACCTGGTCGCCTGGTTCGTACACATGTCCATGAGCCTTTTTATCCCTCCATATCTTTTGTCGGTGCTGCTCCAGCCCGGCTTTGGCTCGGACTGTGTCGAACAGCCGCTCTAGTTCGTGGCGCAATCGCTGGACGTATACACCAGTGGTTTCCGCCTGCACGCCGTGTGGCAGCCCGTATATAACGTCCACTGGTAGTCTCAGCTCCCTCCCAAATATTATCCGGCAGGGTGTGGCACCAGTGGTGTGTACCGAGATACGCGAGGAGTACCCGGTCGAGATGGACATCCCAGTCCTCCGGCTGGTCGATGGACACTTTCGCCAGCATTTCTATAAGTGTCCGGTTCATCCTCTCCACCAGACCGTCAGACTGTGGGTGGTAAGCTATGGTCCTGGTCTTGGCTATGCCAAACAGCCGACACACCTCTGCTATCACATCAGTCTCGAAGTTACGGCCCTGGTCTGAGTGCAGCGTCTCTGGCGCTCCGTAACGGCAGAATATGCCGTTCAAGATGTAGCGATTGCCGCGTCGAGTTTCCTCTAGTGGCCCCACCAAGTCCATCGCCACTCGCTGGAAGGGCTGGGCAATCGGGTGGATCTGCATCGGGGCCTGCAGCCTTTTGTTCGGTGCCGCCCGGGCGGCGCAGGTCTGGCACGCCCGACGCCAGTCCTCTACGTCCTCCCGCTGCTGGGGCCAGTAAAACCGTTGGCGTACCCGCCCCAATGTCTTCGCCACTCCCAGGTGACCACCCGTCGGATGGTTGTGGACGGCTCGCAGGACTTCCGGGATGTTTCTTCGGGGAACCAATTGCAGCACCTTTTCTTCTTCACTATCCAGTGGTTCCTACGCACGACACAGGATTCCGTCCCGCAGCGTCAGCCGGTCCCGTTGTGACCAGAGGCTTCGGAACATGTGACTCCCCGCCGGTGGTTCTTGGGGACAGCCTCTCTTCTCCAACCACTCCCGAATTTGTCGGAGCTCCGGGTCAGCGTATTATTTATATATATATATTATTTCTAGTATTTAAAATATGCATAGTAAGAACGATGACATATGAATGTTTCCGCAATGAGAATTGCTTTTGTTACGGCCACAATTAAATTTTCTCTGCAACTGAGCAGATCCGTTAAGTAAATAAAGCGCAATGAAAAATATGCACTTGTCATATTTATCAGCAAAATTGAAAATGTAAAAATTGAAAAACTTCTAAAACAGAATTCTCAAGTATATATAGTTCAACATTGAGTTGTTTCAAAAATTGATATTCTAATTTGTTGTTAAGCTCAGGCGTCTAGATATAACTGCAGTGTATACGTCGAACATTTCAATTGCACCTGTGTATGACGATGAATTTTATTGTGAACAAAATTGATCGAATAGCATTAAGCTCGCAGTGTTTTCTATACTACAAATAAGCAAAATATTGTTTTCCATACAGAAAGTTATTAAACTTTACCATCATTTTCTAATATATTTTTAAATTTTGTTTGTCAGCGCATGCAGCTAGTGTGCTTATATATTTTGGTGAAAAGCTCTTTGCGATGATTTCCATTTATGTAGGTCATTTTTGAATTTTGAAATCTCAAATTCAGACACGCGGAGGTGTGTTTTGACTAAGTCAACTTTTTGTTATGGCGTTTTATGTCCGATAGTTTATATTTTGACTGAATTTTAAATGTCAAAGTCATTTCTGAATTTTCAAATAGTCCTCACTGATTTGTCACTCAATCTGAATTGCTTTGCTTCTTCAAATCATTGCTTTCTTTGCCTTCTTACAAGTTAGCATTTAATATAAAATGAGTAAGCATTTTATTTCTTGTATTTATATTATTTCTAATATTTAAAATATGCCTAATAAGAAGGATGAAATGAATGTTTCCGCAGCTGGTCAGGGCTACAATTAAATTTTCTCTCAAACAGAATGCATTAGTTTGAAGCGCAATGAAAATTATGCACTTGTCATATTTATCAGCAGAAATGAATAAAATAAAAATTTGCATGCGAGTTCATTTGCTTTATTGACATATTGGAAATAATTTTAGTTCAGCGCCATCCGTGGATTGAAGCACTGCGTTTTGATTGAAAAATTGACTGAAGACCACCAATATTAAGCGCCAAACAATTTATTTGCTTTTTATTTATTATTATTTTTTGGAATAATTTCTGAAAAATAATTTTTCAATAAACATCGAAAGAGCATGAACATCAACAATGAGAAGATGACGCATTTAGCAGTAAGTGGCAGTTTTTTTCACTTTCATGTCATAATCAGTTAACAATGTAATTGAAAATTACAATTGAAAAAGAATAGGTGAGAATAGAATAGAGTGAGATTTATTGAAATTTTATATGTAAGTTAATTAATTAGCATTTTTAATTGATATTNGGTGGTGGTCGTTGTTGTTATTTGCTAATAAATATTGTACTCTTGCTCTGCCTTTTGAATGCGAGAATGTTACCGACAAAGCGTGAACTAGGGAAACGGGGCGGTAGGGCCGGTAGCAGCCGGACGGACAATATGGATGCGGAGACGAACCCGCAGGTCGACACCGGCGCGTCATCACTTAGCGATGACGGTGGCAGCAGCCCTGTTGAGGCGACGAACGAGCCCGCCCGGGAGAGCGGCTCGTTACAGAGATATGAAAAAATGAATGAACAAATTTAAAATAATAATACAGAGAGCATGAATTATATATTGGTTAGATAGTACATAATATGACATTGTTCAGTTATATGTAAATTTTGATGCAAATGTTTGCATTTTTTACATAGAATAAAGAAATTTGTGCATGATAATATAAAATGCATATTATGTGATAATGTATAAATATGTGTATATTTTATATTTATTTGAACGTGAACATTATTTGCATGCTGTTATGTTTAACATATGCTTATAAATATTTTAATGAACCGTGCAACATGTTGAATTTTTTTGGTTTGTTTACGTGATTTATGTAAGTTTTAGTACATGTGTAGCACGGAAATATAATAAAATATTATAAAAATAGAATACATTATCCTGAAAGGAATTAATAAATACATGTTTTACAGGTTTTCAATGAAGCAAATATAGCTTGCTGACGGTTATGTAAACAGAAAGCTGCTTTATGTTATAATTCCATTGTGTGTTTTTGTGCATTCTTAAAAAATGGGTAAGCTTTTTTTAATTAAATTGTTTATAAATTCAATATTTGGATTAGATTTCAACTCATAGATTGATCACTCAAAGTTTCTTCAGTTCTTGTAGAGACAGTTTGAAATATTATCATGATAGACTCACTCATTTACAAATTTCATTTCATTACTTTTATTAGTTCATTGAAAAAACATGTTTTACTTTGAAAAAAAAACATTTATATATGCTTTTTTATTTTTATTTATAAAAATGTATAAATGATATTCAAGATTAAATTGTTGGTAGCATTGTTTTCAGTTTCTTTCTTACTTGTGCTTGTGTGCTATTTGTTGGTTTGGTATTTTTATTTATTCAAGTATTTTGTGTATTTGAAATGTGATGAAATAAATTATTGCCGTATTTTTAGGCTGCATGTCTTCAAGAAATACACATTCCAGAGCTCCGGTAAATGAGATTCGATTTAACTGGCTGTTCATTAGGAGATTTTTTGTCCTTTTTAAAATCATGTTTACTGGCGTGTTTTCGTCCACACTGGCTTTGTTTATTGTGCTTCTTGGAGTTATTGGTATTAAAAATTTCAATTATTCAGTGTTTTTTTGTTTTTCATAATAATTGTGAAAGCTTCTTTCAGAACAGCTTCTCACTTATCACATAGGCATTTTGCCGAGCGAATTTTACGAAGTGCTTGGTGGGCGTGACGGCGATGCGTTTCGCATGACATCAGTGAAAGCGATATGTTTAATATTGGCTAAAGCATTTGTAAGTGAAAACAAAGACATTTCTATTCATCTTTTTTTTTCTTATTTTTTATCTTTAAACTTTCTTTACAAACAATTGAATAATGTTTAAATTGTTTAAATGTCTGGTTTTAAGAAATAAACAAACCCAGAAAACCAAATTAGCCAAGGTTGAAGAAAAATTGTAAAATGATTTATTTCAGATTTTGACTTCTGTTACTTATTCAACAAATGTGCTTTACTTGCACTGGCGACAGCGTATATGTCATCGCATTCATTTGCTATACTTTAGCCGTTTTGTTTATTATGAAATTAATCATCTTCAAGCTTACAGAGATGTCGATAATCCGTAAGTAATTTATTAATTGATCATTAATAAAAACAGTTGCATATTTATTTGTTTATTGATAGTGATCAAAGAATTACTCAGGATGTGGAAAAAACCTGTCGTACATTTAGTGACATTTTTAGCAAAGTGATCATGTCACCGTTTATAATAGGCTATTACACGTACAAAACAGGGATGAGGTACTGAAATTTTTTTATTTTGTAATTTTTTTAATATGTTGCATTTTGGCTTTTAGCTCCGGCTATATCGGTCCATTGTCAATTTTTTGTTATTTTATTGTTGCTACTATTATTAACAAGTTTCTGATGTCACCGATTGTCAGGCTTGTAGCAGAACAAGAACAGAAAGAGGGAGATTTTCGGTATACACATGCATTTATTTATTCATTTATATGTAAAATTTATTCGAAATTTTTATTGCAATTTATTGTAAAGATTTAAACATGTGTCGGTACGAAATCATTCCGAAGCAATCGCTTTTTACCAGTCTGGAAGCTTGGAAAAGTTGTTTACAGAAAAAGATCTAGAAAATTTATTAAATACACAACAAAAGTTAATCAACTGGCGATTTTTTCTTACTTGTAAGTGATTTGAAAAAAATGCATAACGTAATTAAACAATAATAAATGACCCATTCAGATTCAAACAACACGTTCGACTATTTTGGAGCAATTTTGAGCTATTTGATAATTGCCATTCCAATATTGCTGCTAGGCACTTATGACGATGTATCTCCGGTTGCCATGAGTGGAATTATAAGCAGAGTACTTTTCTTTTGTATTATTTTGTCTTGTTCACTGAGCAATAATTTCACTTTTATAGAACTCTTTTTATTATATGTATCTTATTAATTCATTTTCAACACTGACAGATCTGACTGCTCGAGTCAGTGATATGGCTGGAACAACACATCGGTATGAGATTTTTTTTTTCTTTGAAAATTCACTTAATTTTTTAAGCATAATTTGGTATTTGAGCATGCTTTTTGGTTTTATGAACATATTTTTACAGGAAAAATGAAAATTTTAGTTATCAAATAATGCAATTCAGATTGAAGAACGTGAATAAATGGAATATATTTCAGCGTGGTGCAACTTTATGAATATCTACTGGATCTGAACAGCGATTATACAGATTCCTCATGGTCAGAAGAAGTATGTTATGGCAACGACGTTTTCTTTCCAAAAAAGTAATTTTGAAGTTTTTATTCTTTGAAATTTTAAAAGTTATTTTTAATATGTAATATAAATTTTTCTTCATTTCCTTATTTGTGTTAAATCAGCATGAATTTTGAATATATTTTTTTTGGTAATCTTTCAAAAGTGAAAGAATGTGAAAGAGCAGTTTTAACGATTTTTCAAATTACCATGTCAAATGAAACATGTTGATAGCATTTTTATTATTTCTCAGGGCATTCATTAATCTTATAGTTGACAAAATTTGCAATTTTTGATTTTACTTATTGTTCATCATTCGAGATTCATATCCAACTTTTTCAAACGAATTTATTTATTTATTTATTTATTTATTTTTATATATTTAAATTTTAAAAATGATTATATTTTTTAGGGTTGAAAATGAAAAATCGCAAAAATCATCCAAGTATTTGACTAATGTTAATTCAACGTCGAATGGTATGCCAATATTGACTTTGCAGAATGCTTCGTTACGTTTGCCAAACAGTACTGCTTATTTGATTGAAAGTAAATTTTTCATTGCAACGAATCGTCGCCTGTAGTCAAAATTTTAATATTTCTTGAAAGTTTAATAATGCTTTGCAGATTTATCTCTCGAATTGCAAATTGGTCGCAATGTACTGATCACCGGTGACAGTAGCAGTGGAAAGAGTTCACTTTTCAGGGTGTTCTGTGGATTTTGGAAACTGTCTGATGGTTTGCTTTCACAATTTGTTAATCATCAATTTACTCATCTTTTGTATGTGATTTTCAGGTTCAATTGTTCGACATGTACCCAATCGACTGCCTTGGGTTTTGTATTTGCCACAGAAGCCCTATTTTCCTCGAGCCTCTTTACGTCAACAGTTGGTTTATCCATTTCGAGAAACTTATTGCAGTGATTGTATGTCAACATGAGAAATGAGCAATTTAATAAATACGAACAATTTTCTCTTATATTATTCCACTCTAGCTGTACAAGATAGTGAACGTTTGATTAACATGCTTCGCTTTTTGAAGCTTGACCATTTGGTAGAACGTTGCGGAGGATTGGATAAAGTAGTCGAATGGGATTGGTAAACAAAATTGCCGTCCTATTTTTATCTCAATTTATAATAATGCAAATTTTTGAACAGGAATCATGTATTAACACCAGGCGAGAGTCAACGATTATCAATTTTGAGAGTATTCTATCACAGACCTGCAGTAGCGTTCATGGACGAAGTAACCAGCGCAATTGGTGCTGATTATGAGAAGCAAGTTTATGAAACTCTTCGCACCGTAAGTAAAATTTTTTCATTCATTGATTGTATGTTATAATTTTTGTTATTGAATTTAAGGAAGGCGTGACTGTAGTTTCAATCGGTCATCGACACTCACTGCGTTCATTTCATCAAGTTGAGCTTCATTTGAATGGTCATGGTTCATACACTCTCAGTGCAATCGACTGATTTGCTTAAACCATCATCACTGCTCATCAAGTATCTTAATTTTTTTTTGTTTGCATAAATTAATTTAATTTCTTACCTATTATTATATTATCATTAAGTTTCTTTCTTTTTTTACGTAGTATATTTTTTGTTTTTCATTATTATCGAGCGTATAGCAGGCAGTACTGATTAAGTTTACGGGTGTAATTGGAAAATTAAAGTTTACAATTAGGAAGTTTTTTTTTTAATCTCATCAACTTTTCAAGTTAAACATTCAATTGGCGCCAATCGAAATAATTCGTGTATGAAATCTGCAATATTTGCATAGAATAATAGTTTGTTGGTAAAAGCGATCCTTTCTCAATTAGCACCGCGATTCAACGACGCATCATCATTGCATTGCATCTTGATAATAATAAGAATAAGAATAAGACAATGGAAAAAATGCACAGTGTAATAATTATAATGGCCGGTAGGAGTAGAGAAGGAAAAATTAAAATATAAGAAAAAAACTTTAGAACATCTGCAAACGCAACGCAAACATACATATAGCATGTGATTGATTAAGCTGATCAATTGCGCCTGCACACGCGTGCTGCCTGTTTGCCATTTGTTCTTCTAATACTTGATGTTCAAATTAGCAATTGTTCCATTGCTAAGTCTGCAAAAATGAGGAAATAAAATCACATCGCATCGCATTCACGTCTGAATTTCCAGCTCAACAGAACTAGCAAATGAAATCTACAAATAAATAAATAAATAAATAAATAAGCATAACATAACACTGTCATCATATGTAAATTATTATCGCATTTTAAAAGTTGTTCAATTATCGTTGTATAAGTTAAAATGGTATGTATATATAGAGGTTTAGTTTTATAATTTGAATCTATATGAAAACAATCAATGTACATTTATTATGATGGAACAAGACGCTTAGGTGGGGACATTTTCGACTGCGCCATAGCACTGTCTCTGGTATTGTTCACTTTCATCATACGAATATTTTGTTTAACGCGACTTGGTGGTGATAATTTTCTTTTCGTCCCTTCAATGTTGTATGCATTGCATGGCGTCTTGATTTCATTGCCAGAATTTGAAGCACTAGTAGCACCGAGGTTGCTTAGCGCGAAGCTGGAATTGGGTGGAAACTGCAAACAAAAATAATTCACTTTAGCAAATATGATGACATGCAATGGCAACATTCGAGGCAAAAGATTATCAATATTTCCATCCTGACGTAAATTAAGCGTAGCTTTATTAACATTGATTTTTCTTTTAAAAATTTCTCACCCCTTTGAGAATTTCAAAAGCAGAAATAATGATAAACAGCATGAAAACATTCACTAAATGAACACTTTATTTTTGAAGTCATTTCACAGATCAAAAATTGCTATATGTTGAAATTTGTTGTTGTTTGTCGAAAAAGTTCTTCACATTTTACATTATCAAATTTTGAAGTATCATAAAAAATATCTTGGAATTTAATTAAAAACCAAAAATTTATCTTATTGCATGAGAATAAGTATATTTTTGTTAAATAGAAAACAATAAATTCATTAGTAATAAACTATTTAACTTATTTTATTAAAATAAAGTTTCTTGGAGGAAGAAGGGGGAAACTGCTTAATTTTTATAGAAACATGAGAAAACATCATTTTAAAATTTTCAATTCAGCCATACCTTTTCTTTATAATGAGGATCCCAGAATCCGACATAATACACAGATAAAGCTACAGCTGGTAAACACACTGCACATATGTAACCAATTACAGTGGCCAATCGAACCCACCTAAAGCGCATATGTTAAAGTTTGTGTTGAAATGTTAATTTGTTTAATAATTAATGTGTGCAAGTATATAAGCGCATTATTTTATAAAATTTAATCTTTATTAATCAAAATAAACCTTATAAGAATCATAAGCCGAAAAAATATTGTTTTGCATAATTTAAGCATTGAAATGTAACTCATCTGAAAAAAATCAATTTCTATATGTTATGTCATAAGAGAATTGAATAAATAATAACAAACTAGATAATAATATAAAATGCATGAGAAAATTTAATGAATGTAAAAAGCACAAGTCAATTATGAAGCTGCCTTTGAACGGATGAGAAAGTACTGAGTATCTAAACAGCTACGGACGTACTTTTTGTTTTCACGCCTAGCAAATTTGGCTCTCTTCTCGCATGAATAAACCGGAGCTTTCGAGTGCATAGCAGCGTCAAGCGATACACAACAAAGTAAACCAAACGTCAGCTTAACAGCACAGCAGAGAGCTAATTGAAAGCTCGTCTAAAAGTTGAACATTAAATAAATGTTCAATGGTCAATCTGTCGGCGGATGATTCGATAGGAGACTAAATGAATGGAAAAAAAAACAAAAATCACGTTCAATTAAGATATTTTCCTTGAACCAATAAGCAACAAGAAGCGACTGATTGGCAATTGATTATTTTCACAATGATATCTGTTTTGCATCTAATAAAGTACTTTCATACGAATTGATCGAATTTTTAAACAATTTATAAATTAATGAAAACCCAATTTTTGCCACAACACAACGCCTTTCGACAAATATCAGCTGAATATAGAGCTTCAAGTAAAGTACAGTATGTTATTAGTGCTATTCAGGTAATGTTTTATAATTGGAAAATCAATAGCTTGATCAATTTTGTATAGATTTTTACAAAATGTGAAAATTCATTAACTAAATTTTAACAACACTCTTCCATGGCAATGGTTTTTAATTCCAAATACTTTTTGCAATATTTATTTATGTTATTTTTAAACTTTAAACGAAACATTATTTGGATCTATGAGCAGTATTATTATTCTAAGATGTTTAAATGCAAACTGTTGACAAAAGGATTTATTATTTTGTTTTTTTACTTTCGTGTAGTGTAGTGTAGTGTAGTGTAGTGTTTTTCTTTGAATTTGAGAAATAAGGAAGAAGCTTTGGATTGATGATGATGATGATGATGATAGTGATGAAGCCAGATGATGAAATTATAACAATAAAATTCCAGTTTCAACTGAGACCAGTTGGCAATTGGAAATGAAGTTAGATATTTAATAAAAACCAGTAAAGTCTGGTGATCATTGAAAATGAACAAAACAGACTGGTTCATTTAGCAAGCAAAACAGGGTGGGTTGGCTTTGTCCAATGATGATGCCCTTCAGCAATGGGACATTATGGTCATTGCGTCACCTGATCAGTCAGGTCAATAACAAGTTGCTGAAATGATGATCGGCAATTTTATTGATGTCGCGCATATGGTAATTTGTTTAAAGTGAACAAATGCTGTCGTGTTCAGTTTCAGGAAAGTGACAAAATTGTGGCAAAAAACAAAACCCAACCCCAAGGGTGATCTCACAGCTTCTGCTCTCGTCAGTGCGACCTCGTCTCGTCTGAGCATTCTATGGAAATAGTGGCATTTTGAATTGTTGGCCCGTTCGCCTGGCACTGCCTGCACATGCCGTGCGTTCCATTTCCCAATTATCGACCGTCCCATCCTGGGTCCGGTCACTTTTCTGGGAAAAAAATGGCTAACGACCCGCAGGTGCTAAACACCTCCCTCCTTCGGGCACCCAATTGACCCTCTTTTCCATTTCAATCCATCTACATTCTGTCTTCCACTTCCTCAATCAAATCAATTCGTCGTCATTCTGTGCTACAGGGTCGCGTTTCTTTTTAATTAAAAGGAAAAAATTATTTTTTTTTCCTTTTCTGAACTTGATAAAATTTCACATTCGACAATATTTTAAAATAGAAAAAATCCTATTCGTTTTAAGTTTTAGAAAAATTCATTTTGAATTTAAAGAAAATCAAGTAGTATAATGTTTCTGAATATCGTAAGATGATGAATTTCAAAAAATTCAAATCAAATCAACAATTTCAATGTGCATATGCAATGAATAATAGATCTTCTTTTTTTTTTTGTATTTTGTATTTCAAATTTTGAACATTTTAAAGAACATTTCGTCTACACCGCTGTAGCCGAGTTGCTAACAGCACCAGTAAAGTCAGTTGTCAACAGAATTGTATCTTCAACGTGCTGAAAGTGAATAACAATTGTATTTTTATATAGATGTAAAGAAATTATTAAGTTATTAAACGATGAACTTGTAACAAAGTGACAATTTTTTTACAATGAAGAAAAAAAAACGAAAATATACTTATTGTTGAAAGGTGTCAACGTTTGAAAATTTTGTAATAAATTTTACTGAAATAAAGCATGTGTTGTACAGCTAAAGGTGACGACAGCAGAGTTGTCAAAATGACGAATACGCTGATCAAAATGATAGATAGATACACTATCGGCGAATCTTTCACCTGTACTTGCTGCATTCATTCTTATTATCAAAGCGGATTGCACGTCATTCATGATTATTTCAACTTAAATTAATCATTGATAAAAGAAAGGAATGTATTCTGTTGAAACATGCTAATCTTGCAAGAATTTCAAAGTAATATTTCAAAATTTGTATTAAATTTTGTTTAATTGTTTAAAAGCAAAATTTATACTGTCAAATATTATATATATTCATAATGAATTGTTTGTAAAACTGTATCAGTGATAATAAATTTGAATACAATTTCCACTGACTGACTCGTGTGTGTGTGTGTGTGTGTATGTGTTTATTGTCTTCGGTTTCAATATATCAATAAAATTAAATTACTAGTATTTTTTTTTAGAAGGGAAAAATGAACAGCAGGTGGATAGTAGTGTTTTGTTAATTTTTTTCCCCTTAGGGATTTTCTTTCAGGGCCGGGCTTTTCTGACATGATTAAAGTTTAAGAAAGGGATTGATAAACGTCCTGTCTATCATACTGCAGGCCGCATATTTACGTTTGCTAAGGAAAACACGCTCACCCTGAGGCGTCACAAGATAACCAGGTTCTTCTTCCTTGGAACGCCTTACCTTTTAAAGCACGCCACTGTGTCACCCTGGCACAGAAGCTACATTTTTCTGGTTGTGCGTTTATTATTTATTCTATTCTCGATTATTCTTGGTAAAGTCATTGTACCTATATTGATTGCACTTTCAAATTATTCATCACTACTATTGAAGGTAAATTTTTACAATTTCTTTTACCCAGTTTTTTATTCTTTTTTTTTTATAAAACTATTCACATTGTGGTTTCTGTTTTCAATAAAGTTATGAAGAGAAATTAACCGTATGCAAATTTTAACCAAATTATGTGAATTTTGTAAATATAAATTTTTTCCACCTTCTTCTATGGACATATTGAAAAAATATATTAATTTAGTATATCATTCAATTCGTTTAAACAAATAGAATCGAATACAATATATTATTTTGTAACTTGCTTGCTTGCAAGTACCAAAAAGAAACAAAAACAAATTACGGCTATGCTTATGTTTGGTATGTTTGTTCTTGATAGCGTTATTTAAATTTTCATTTATTCATATCATTGTGAAGATGATAAAGAAAGAACATAAAAATGCTGTATTGCTAAAGGCTTAAGTTTAACATTTCGCTTCAAAGTAAGTGAATTCTTTCACAATTGGAGGAGGAGAACAAAATATTTCACTTTGAACAATAATGAAGATTCATCCATTTCTTCATTCTATTTCGCATTATAATAAGCTTTTATCGTACGCATAAATATTATTAAGTATTAATTTTTAAATTTAACATTTTTTAGATTGAAAAAATTATTCAAAAAAAGTTGTTAACATTTTAAACAGATTTTTGTAATTTGTATAAATTATTATTTCTTTTTCTTGAATCAAAATTGTTGAATATTTCTTTACCATTTTGAAATGAAACATTATGTTGAAATTGAAAAAAAAAACAAAACAATAATAAATAATGAAATAATAAATGACTAATTATAATTAAAAAAATTTTTTTTTTAAAATATTTATTAGCAAAATTTTCGAATTGAAAATAATAATTTTGTTCCTGATTTTTCTTTTAATAATCACTATTATCACTTGCTTGTTTAAAAGTGTTGAAGAAAGTTGTGTTCAACAAAAACTTGTGTCGCGATTGGTCTTTGAAAAATTGACATCCAAATTCAATTTAGGTATTTGAAATTTTTTTTTATCATTTTTTCCTTTATTTTAATTCGATTTAATTGATTAAAATAATTTTTATAATTGTAAAATTATCGAACAGCAGAGAATTGGTTAATTGTTTGTGATTTCGGTTGCTTTGTGGGCAATTTGTCTCGTGTTCCGCGGGTTATTTTTCACTGAGATTTTCCTTCAGTAGTCGTCAGTGAAATTTGCATGAGTTTATTTTGCCAACAGCGCAGAGTTGTTGGTGTTCATTTTGAGAATCGAAAGTGAATTTTCGAAATCTGTTTGTGGCGCATTGTTTTGTTCGTCGCAGCCAAAGTTTACGTAGAGAAATGTTCAATTTTTTTGTGAATTTCAACTTTTTGATATGATTTCAATTTATAATAATTATATTGAAATGAAATTGATCGAAAATGAAGAATAGTTATGTCTTGCGTTTTTTTTTTCCTTCATCAATCATCAGCGCCACCTGTCGTGTATAATCTGTGTACAGTGAACGGTGACGACATAGCCGACAGGCGGCAAAAGCCAACGTTGTCTTGTCTGTTCTTGTTGTTTTGTCTTGCCTTGTCAGTTGCGAGTTGTGTTGCTTACTAGTATAGTATAGTATAGTGTAGTGTAGTGTAGTTTAGTTTAGTTTAGTTTAGTTCAGTTTGCGTTCTGTGTTCCGGCGGTGTGACATCTGCAAGGCTTGTCCAGTCTAGTCAGTTTTGGTCCAGTTTGATCCTACCGTCTGGTTTGGTCTGTCCAATCAAGCTAGCCTTGCTTAATTGCTTTTCTCCATTCACTTTATTATTTATACCCAAATTGCGGCTCTCCGGCCCGTTTGCCAGCAATTTTATATTCTCCTCAAACCTTCCTGTTTATTTTCAATTCATTATTATTGATTGTAATAGAAGTTGAAGAAAAGAAAGAAAATTCTAATTTATCGATTGTTCTTGTTTCAGTTGATCAAGATGAACGTCAATGGTAAAATACCATCACTATCACAACGCCAGCAGTGTTATTTGTGCGATTTGCCGAGAATGCCTTGGGCAATGGTGCTGGATTTTAGCGAGCCGGTGTGTCGTGGTTGCGTCAATTATGAAGGTGCTGATCGTATAGAGGCGGTTTTGGAAATGGCCAGACATTTGAAAAGGGCCCACGGCTTCGGCGACTGTCAGACGGGCCGAGTTCAGCCGAAGGGTGTGGTTCAGAATGGCAACGGTGAGCATCATTTTACCGCCGCCGCCGCCGCTAATTTGGCAGCCAATTTGCACAGTCGTTCCTTGAGTCCCAATCTTGTTCATCATCATCATCACCATCAACAACAACACCAACACCAACAACTGCAAGCAGCCGCGGCCGCAGCCGCAGCCGCAGCGGCAGCTGCCAGCTTGCCTCGGGCTGCTCTGGCTTTGGAAGTGAATCATCCGACTCGTATACCGACGTCGTCGTTCGCTTCGCTGGCAACTGCCAACGGAAGTGCAAGTCGAATAGCCGAAGAGTTTGGCTTGATTCAAGCCGATCCAAGCACCAGTCACAGGGTCAATTTTCGACCGCCGCCCCTAACTATTGGATTATCCGGTCTGGCGGCTGCCGCTGCTGCAGCCGCCGCCGCCGCAGCGGCAAATACCGTAACCACAAGTACCCCCAATACTGTAGCGACGCCACAGCAACAGCCACCACCGTTATCACTACCGGCTGCAGCAGCAACGTTGCAAGCTCCGCCTACGCTCGGAGCAATGAACTCCAGTCGACCGAGCTCTGTTCCTTCGGTTAATCAGGCGAATACTACTAATAATAATCACATTGTTAGCTCGTCGGGTCGTAAACGTCCTCCTGTGGACGACGATGATAATGATCAGAAAAGCTTCAACAATTGTCGATCACCAGTTTACGATTTGCGTCGTCGATCCGGTAAGCATATCATAATTTTATTGATATTTTAATTTTGTTTTCCACTTTTTTTTCAATATATTATTATATAAGTGAATAATAGTAATGTGGATATATGATAATGATGAGGATGTTGATGATTTTGCAATAATTATTGCGTTGAACTAACTGGTTTTGCCGGCGGCTTGGACGCTAGAATAAATGCATTGTTGAAAAGAGTTTGCGCTTCTAGCAGCCGGTCAGGCCAGTTGGTCGATCGTAGCACGCAAATCTTGTCTATGTTGTTCATCGGGGCACATGGCTTGGAGAATATTGTTGCCCGGTTAGCAGCAAAATTTCGTTTCACAATATTCACCCACTGGCCCTGATTTCTTCTTCTTCTTCTTCTTCTTCTTCTGTTGTTTGTGTCAGTCAACATCGGTCACTGATCGAACTTGGCTTTAATTTTTATCAACCAACCAAACAAACAAACAAACAAACAATTTCACTTGCTTCATTTTCCAAATTCATTTCCAACAAATTGATGTCGTATACTTTTCACATCACGTACATCTTATCTGTAGTCGGCACATCACAGATATTAACGGACGGTTCTTTACAGCAGCAGCAGCAGCAGTTGTTTGCACATCAGATTTTACTTCATGTTGACTTTTGATTACTGACAGTTTTTGGTGGTGCGATTGTCATCGTTATCTCTGCACGCAGTGTCAGAATGTTTTCCTTTTTTTTTTATCAAAAATGCTAATCACTTAAAGTAATCACTTGTAAGCTGTCACTTGTTACACAGTAGAAAAACTAAAGCACAAAAAACTAAAATTTGTTTTTTGATCTTTATGGCAGTTTTAAATTAACTTCAAATTACAATATTTTATTCTTGTAAAATAGGGTAGATTTGAAAATTTGCATTTTAAATGTACTTGCTTTTCTATATGACATACTGTATGAAGATGTTGCAATTTTTTTTTGCAATTGAGCGATGTAGTTTTTGTGAACAATTGTCGAAAGCTACCAACGTTTGTTTTGTTCTTTTCAAAAAATTTTAATTTATTTATAAATTTTTCTTTCTTCTAAATCAAAGTGTAAAAATTATACTTCAAATGTGGCAAAAGAAGCCGCATGACAGGAATTTCTAGATTAAATCAATGCAATTAGCACCGGTTTGATTGGAATTCGGTGACATTTGTTTTGTGCAACAAGGGGAAAATGGTCAGTTTGGAACGGTCATCATTTTTCACATTTCATTTACGGGTTGTATATACATGCATAAATGTATGCATAAAAGGGCTTGTCATGATGACAGTATGCGATTTCAATCTTTTCAAAAATAATTGATCATGCGAGTTTACGATGATTTATTGGGCTAACAAAGCAAGTGACAAACGATAAAAAGCCGTAAGAAATTTGCCACTGTCTTCTGGCTAAATTGATGGCCTTGGCAAAGCTGCGGCGGTCACAAAATGACGAGGTGAACGCACTTACTACCTTTGTTGTTACAATTGTTTTGCTTTTTGTTGCGAACATTTTTTAAAAGTATGCTCTAGAAAAAAATTATTCGGCTTAATTATAAATATTAATGAAGTAATTGGGTGCTGTTTTCTTTTTTTTAATTTTTGAAAATTTTATCTACAACTTTGAAGACGTAAAGTAAATCACGTAGTTTGTTTGTTTTGCTCAAGCCTATCGCAAACACTGCACGACGACAGGTGATAAGCTTATCTTTGATTTAATATTTTTACAACTTTCACAATTTGTATATTCTGAAGTAAATGAGATTAAACTTTCTGAGGTAAATTTCATACTGAATGATGTATGTTAAAAATGCTTTTTTGAAAGTATTGAAAGTTTTCATGAAATTTAAGTTTTGCTCTTGAAATAATGCAAAATATTAATATTTTCTATACTTGTATGTAGATTATGAAGATATGAGCACGTGAATATTATTTCACAATTCAATTGTTGAAATTGTTGAGATTAATTAATTGAATGTGATTGAAATATTTTCAGCTATGGGAACATCGTCGTCAATGTCCGCTGGCAATGTGAACAATAATAATTCCCAGGCAGCTTCTTCTAGCAATATTACAATAGCAGAACAGCAGAATAATAGTCCGAATAGTTCAAATTCTCCAACGGCAAGTGCAAATTCAGAAAAGAGCAGACGCATATCGAACGGTAGCCGTCAACCGGCACCAGCTATCAGTCCAAATGGTGGAAACAAAGTTGGTCGACTGAATACAACGCAGCAAATTTACATAAACAGTGGAACCAGCTTACCGGTCAGTAATGCTAATTCATCAGTGAATGGTTCATCTCCCGTTGAGTCGTCGAGTTCGAGCATTCTTCGTTGCACGATTTGTCAAGAACGTCTCGAAGATACTCACTTTGTCCAGTGTCCATCAGTGTCGCATCACAAATTTTGCTTCCCGTGCAGCCGCCAGTCGATCAAAAAGCAAGGCGTATGCGGCAATGAGGTTTACTGTCCGAGCGGAGAAAAATGTCCACTGATGGGGTCCAACGTGCCTTGGGCGTTCATGCATGGTGAAATTGCGACCATTCTCGGTGATGAGTATCAAAAATTAGTCAACGCTGTCACCGCGGCTACGGCAACAACTTTGCAAATAAAAAAAGAAAATTCACCATCTTCAGTCACTGCAGCCGTTTAAACTGCATTACATCAGATATCAATTTTATTCTCTCTACTCTTTCCTTTTCTCTTTGTATCTGCGTACATATATATATATATATATATATATACGCACAAGTTGAATGAATGAAAAAGTTACTCAAAAACTATTATAACATCTGTTTGTTTGTTTGTTTATTTGTTTGTTTGTCTATTTGTTTGTTTCTTTTTCTTTGGTTTGATATTATATTTATTTATTTATTTATGTGTTTGTTCAAAATAATAAATTTTTTCAGCAACTGTTGAAAAGTTTGCAACAAATGGCAGAATTTGTTGTCATTAATTAACTAATAATTGTTTATTTTTTGTAGGTGTAACGATGCACAACATCTTGGTATAATTAATAGTTCAGCTTTACTAGACAGAGCGGGACCAAAATTTGACATACACTGCAAAGATGATTAACTCTGTGGTTGACAATGACAATCAAGTATAATACATTAATATTTTACAGTAAGCTGATGCAAAATTTACAGCTAATCGGTAAACAACAATAAATGAATAAATTTTCAAAAATCCTGAACATGAATCATCCAATCAGTTGGGCTTGAAGCAAGGAAAGACAGATTTGAACATTATAAAAGAATCGTTGCGTTGATCTGAAGCAAAACTTTTTGAAAGTAAGTAATTCTTATATTTTCATTTTTGCTGTAATTTATCGGTTAAAAATGACATCATTGTTATTAATTATTACTAACAAATAGATTAAAAGGTGTAAAATTTCATATTTTTCACATTGAATTTATTATATATTTTGTTCAGCATTATATATTATTTCTTTTATTTTGAAACATTTACACATTTACCTTCATTTCACATTTATGTAAATTTTAAATATATTTTTCGGGTTATTTAATTGAAAAACAATAAAAATTCTGTAAAAATGTCGTTCTTCAACCGAAGCAATCTTGTGTAAAATATTGAAGATAAAGGAATCCATCTTCGTCATGAAATTTCAAATACAAATCAGCCATTGTGTCGTTAATCGATGTTGTTAACAAGTGACCATTAATGGTAAAATAAAGTACACATCTTTGTGGAATTTCTAGCCTATTTCTAAATGTGAGAGTGAATTTAAACAAACATGAATTAACTGTGATCTTGAGCAACATGTCAACTGAGCATTGCAATTAATTGTAAAACTGTTGCTTCTTGTGGAATTAAAAATTTATTCTTTTCCATCAATGGCAAGGATATGTCTTTTCTATGGTTCTCAATGATAATCTATTTAAAAAAATATGAAAGAACTAGCTGTTTATTACATAAGAAAAAGTTGATATTTTACCGGTACTTTTGTTGGATATTTTTTTCTGATAAGAAAAACTTCTTCCTTACGCTGCGCTTAAAATAATGACAATAACAATAATACTTTATTTCCCAATTATTTACTGGTGTTCATACCAAATGATTTCATTGATTTATAAGTAGAAAGTTCTGTGTACCGAGTGGCAAGAAAGCCTTCTTTTGCATGACAATCGCCCATTATTAAATAAATATGTTACTTCCTTTATCTGAATTGTGTTCATTTATTATTCATTGTTTGTAAATTATAAATCTTTTCCTTTGGTGATTTCAAAAATATTTGCATAACTGTTGTTCCGAATTGCTATTGTACACTTGAAAATCCTCTTTTGTATGACTTTAGATTATTCTGTAATAATAATTTTTTGAAGAAATGTATATTTTAGAATAAATAAATCAATAAATAAAATGTAATATAAAAAATATGATACTAAGTTTTCAACTTAATCACACATAACTTTCGAAAACGTTGAAAAACTTTTTGTCATATGTGCAGATGAAGAAATCATATCAATCTGAAAATTATACTATAATTAATAAATTATTTGATTTGATTCCAAGAAAATTGACATCAAGAATTAAATATTTTATGCAATGAATTTTTACGGTATCGTTATAGCTTGCTTGTCATTGTAAAATGTCTTTGTCATCGATGAACATGCATTCATTATTGTCTTTGATCGATACATGTATGTGCGAATTTATTTTTACAATAAAAATGTTGAAGCTGCTGAAATTTAAATTAAATACATATTTATGTTTTAAATATTAATATTTAATTATTTTTTATCTATATATTAAATGCTGGCTATTTGATGACTTGTTCAGTAAATATATGAACCTGCAGATCATTTTGTTGGTCTTTCCTGTAGGTCAAAGTTGTTTTTCTCGTGCTAATTCCAGCTAGTTTTGTTGCTCAGGTTTTGCTTTCAGGTTTCTCCATTTGCTTTTACGTGAGAAACGCAGGCATTTTCTTCGACATTTTTTGCTGCAAAACTGGCAATAATGATGAAAACAGTAAGTTTTTGGTTTTTATGCATTGTCACTTCTGTGCTAACATTTCTGTCTTTCAGACTAATGTGTTTGTTCAATCTTTGCCACCTGTTTTTCCAGGTATGCTGATTAAAGTTACCGGAGAAGTACATGAAGATGCGAAATGGTATGTATAAAAAAAAAAGGAAAAATGTTGTCACGTTGGAAGAATCAATTCTTTTAGGTTTGCTGTCAATTTGCAAAGCGGTCCACGTGTCAGTCCTCGTGATAATATTGCATTGCATATCAGTCCACATTTTGATGGAGAACAATCCAGAGTAGTTCGAAACGCGTTGAAAGATCAAACATGGGGAGAAGAAGAGAGTTATGGTCCATTTCCATTCCAACCTGGCGAAAAGTTTGAAGTTATGATTTTCGCTCAGACGGATCATTTCAAAGTAATATTCAGTTTTGTTTTTTAAAATGTGCAACTATGACAATCATTTAATTGTTATTTATTTTTACAATTTAGATTGCACTCAACGGACTGCATTATGCTGAATTTGCACATCGTCTCCCATTGGTTTCGATCAATTCAATTGTCGTCGATGGTGACGTGAATTTATTTGAAGTTCGACATCAGTTTGGCAAAGTGAGCAATTTTTTATTTCATAGTGAATAATTATTGAACATTCGTTCAATTCTTCGACTTCTTCAATCATTTTGCACATGTTGCCAACATGTTCTGATTCATTGTTACCCAATTGATGTTTGCTATATCATTTTTCTTTCAGTAACCGGTTATGAAAAGCCACTTGATTTTACTTTCTGCTTTTGAAAATTTGCAAATCATTGCAAAATGCAGTTGGATAATTAATTAATGAATATTTTACAATCGCTTGTTTAGGCTAACAGTAGGAAAACGTCATTTTACAATACTACTTCGAACTGGAATCCAGTATCCCCTCAACAACTTGCTCCTGCGGTACCTCCATATCCAGTTGAACAGACATCCCAGGTTTGCTTTATTGTCAAACTTTGTTTTCTCCAATGGATTGTTTTTTTTTGTTAAGCCAACGCCAGTCAGTCAAGAACCATCTTACACACCAAGTGCTTCTACTGCTCTCGTTTATCCTACACCAGTACCAGTAGTTAGGTGGGGTGTCGACATAAGTCGGTTACCACCTCCGCCAGTTTATCCTGGCCAAGTAATTATGCATAACAGCCGTTGATTTTAGTGAAAAAAAAATTATCCATGTTGTTTCAGCTTCCAGTATCTCAACCGTGTGGTCAACCGCCAAATTGGACAGGCCCATCCCAGGGAGAACCGCTTGCTTATCCAACATATGCAACTGCAGATGTACGTGAAGCTTATTTGAGAGTTTAACTTTTATGCAATATAATATATATATGTGTACATTTTTTTGCTTCATAAACAGTATCCACCAATGCCAATTCCGGGCTACAGTCCAATTGTAAACCGAAAGAAATCCACTTCATTATTGAGAACGGCAGGAACTGGTGCTGCTGCTGGAGCAGCAGCTTATGCAGCGTGTGATGTAACATCTTCGGTAATCAGTTAATTGTAGACAAATATTTATTTAACAAGCAACTACAGTTATAAATTGTAGGCTATTTCACGACTTTGTCAAAGTGCTTCTGGATTATGTGATCATTCAAATTGGGGTAGTAGCGACTCAGATTCAAGCGAAGAAGAAGAATGATTATGGTTAAATTGAATTAAATTAAATGTGAATATTCTTCTGCATTTATATAACATTATCAGCTAATTGTTACATATTGCTTTTGCATTTATCGTGATGTGTATTTGTCATTATTCATCATTTTAGACCTTGAAGTTGTTTTATTCAAGTGAAGCTTATCATTACAGAATCGTAGATGATTATTGTTTATAATAAATAATAATACATGAATTTCACAAACTGTGTTGCCTGCATTTGTCATTTTTATTTTAGCGTATGTATAAACATTTCTACCTGCGTTATTCAATTATACAGTACGGCACGGGGCATGTGAATCACTTTATGAACAATTGGAGACGTACATTTTGCGTGTGGCAATTGTAGAATTTAAAAATAATTGTTTATCTTGTGCGAATTTTATTTCTAATTTTAATTTAAGTCATCTGAAGTGTTCAGTTAAGAAATATTTTATAACTTTATTTCTTTATGAGTCATAGATAGCTAGCTGTACTGTTGGTTGATTGGTTGACTTTATTATAAACAGAATCGGGTCAGACGATAGCTGAATACGACGAAGTAATGTAACAGCTTGTGCAGTTGTGATTGATTATCTCTAATGTGCTGATATGGATAGTAGTATATTTCAATGAATGACTGTGATGATCAATCAGGTCAAGTGATGCAACGATTTGCTCTGTCAGTCGAGAATCGGTATCTGCCAACTGCTGAGAAAGGTGAGTAACAATGGGAAAATAGCTTTTTGCTGGGTTATCCTGATTGTAAAGTCTATTAAGCTGATGCAGCTGTTCTTATAATTGATTGTTCAGATCATTGTTCATTTGACCTTCTTTATTCAACTATCCACCTAACATATAGTACATATGTATAGTATAACAAAGGTTTTTTTTCTTTACTGATATGACTGTTAAATAATCATCTGAAGAAATTTTGAAAAATTTAGCACTGTAGATCAAGTTATAGTTTAACTTGAAATTTTTCTAAATGTACATATAAAATTTTAATGCTTGCAGTTTGTTTAATCGCTTTCTTTTAAACATTGCATATCAATTATTAGATGGTGAGCTATTGATTTAACAAATGTCAAAAAAAAAAGTGAAAGTTCAAACTCAAGAAAGCAAAGCATTGAAATGCAGGACAATTTCTCAACAGCCATGCATAAAATAGTTACTGTGGTTTGTCTAGTTTTCACAGTGTACTTCAGTTGATCAACTGAAATACATATTTATTTGATGTAAATTAATTTATAAAAACGCGCATGCTTTCACAAATGCACATGTATTTGAAGTTTATTGATTTTAATTTGAAAGTAGAATTAAAGAATATTTGAGAATTACTCGTTAAGCAGTGAACAAGAGCCAGCGTGCACGGTGAACTTTAGCGTTGAAAATTGCAACAATTGTTGAAATATGTATTCCAGTTTGAAAAAATTTTTGCATGTCTACCTGATTATCATAACAGGCACGGTACATGTTTATTAATTGTTAATTATATCTTTGTCTGAGAAATGTATCTTGAAGTGACGCAATGATAAGAAGCTTTCGAACCTGCAAATTGCGTATCCTTTTTTAATGTTCTCCATTAGAAACTTGTTGTTTTCGCTGATTTTGCTTTTAACAGCATTTTTTGGTAGTTTATTATTTTTGTTTCCATTATTGCCATGTTTGTTTGTTAATCAAAAGAAATGGCGATTCTTGATCGACCGCATTGTTGCAGTTTGGCTGATGTTTTCCGTAGTAATTTTCAGTTTTATTTTTAAATTTTTTACATTTTAGAATATTTAGCATAATAATTATAAATAGTTTATTATTAATTGTACAATTGGTATAATGATGGTAATATTGATCTTGTTGATTTGTTATTTATTGTTTTTAATTGAATTTAATTTCATTGCATGGTCAATATTTTAATAAATTTCAGTTTATTGATTCATACTAATTGTAATGTTGTTGAAATTTCTTAAATGAAAGAAGAATTATGTTTTTTTTTCTTTTTGTTCTTCAGGCAATGATGGTGCTCTTAGTGAAACTGCGGGTCAGAATTACTGGAGATGGTATAAAATCATCCGATCGTGCGGTGATATTGATGAATCATCGGACGAGATTGGATTGGATGTACTTTTGGTTGGCACTTTATTCCATTGATCCAAAGTTGCTCATTTCTGGCAAGATTATTTTGAAGTCGGAATTGAAATCCATTCCAGGAGCAGGTATTATGTCAATTTTAAAGTTAAAAAGCAGTTGTTGTAATTTAATTTAATTTAATAAATTGCAATATATGCTTAATTTCGCTGCTGCTGCTTTAGTGTTTGCTGTATACATTTTACTGTGCTTGCATGCTTTTTGTTCATTGATTTCAGGTTGGTCCATGCAGTGTAAAAACTTTATTTTCTTGCAACGTTCTTGGGAAATAGATCGAATAACATTGAAAGAAAACGTCGATTATTGGTCTTCGATAGACTTGCCTTTCCAGGTCAGTCTAGAAAATGCGACATTTTAAATTTATATTCCATAAATTGAAAGCGTTTTAATTTATTAATTTATAATTTTTATGAAAAAAAAATGTGTTGCTTTTTCTCTTCTTGCTTGCGAAGCTTTAAAATTTTTCTTTTAATCAACGAACCGAATGCAAATGTAGAGTGTTGGAAAATGATCGAGTTTCGAGTTATTGTGAATGTTGAAATTTGAATTTCTTTTTTTTTTTTGAAATTTTGCTTTTGTGTGTTTTAGTTATTAATTTTTCCCGAAGGAACCAACTTTTGCATAGAGACAAAAGCGAAAAGTGACAACTTTGCAATTTCCAATGGAATGCAACCCCTTGAGCATCTGTTGCAGCCACGTACAACGGGCGTTGTATATCTCATTTCAGAGCTTTGTGAAAGTTTGTTCATGCTTGTTTATGTATATTTGTTGCAATATTGTTTTGTTGACGTGTTTGTGTTTTTCTCTTCAAAAGGGGGTGCGTTGGACAGCATATACGACGTTACTGTGGCATATCCGGACCATTTGGCCGAATCCGAGACTGACTTTGTCAAAGGCAACTCGCCTGAAGAAGTGCATTATCACATCAAACGTTACGATGTCAACGAGCCTTGCTTTCCACGGGATCAGAAATCTTTGGCCAAATGGGTCTATGGATTGTGGGAAGAAAAAGAGCAACGATTGGCGGATTATTTTTCACCTAACCGAAGCGAAAAAGCGAATCTGTGCTGCAACACTTTTCCAGGTTGTATGCTTTACAATTTGACCATGGACAAATGTTGCCTGTTGTACGTTGTGATGGTTTTTTGGCTTTGTACTTTGTTTTTAGTGGTTTATTTTTTGTATACTCAAACAATCATGACGCTGTTGTATTTCATTTTTGCAATAGGGATGTTCAAATTTATTGAATATAATTGCAACGGCGTTGAAAAGCTACAATCCAAAGTTTGGTTGAACCGCTCGCAGTTGAAGTAAACTGTTGTGTATAAAAATTTCTACAAATATTCATTCATCCAATAATTTTTGCCCATACATCAAATGAATAAATAAATAAATAAATAAATAAATAAATAACCACTTTTCTCGTCCATTTGTTTTTTGATATTTTCCATTGTGTAACGTGATCATTGTTTGCTACTTTGAAAATTGTGTTTTATTCTTTTATGTTCGTTGTTGTTATAATTATTTAGCATAATTTGTTAGCTGATTTCTCATTTTGAACAATGATGGAAGCTTTTTATGACGCGATTGAACCGTACAGCTGTGCTGTTGATATGCAAGCCGATTATTCTGAACAAGTGCCTTTTGCTTACCATTTTCGATGGTCTGACGATGCGTATCAAGAGACCAACGTGCATTTGTTGGTTGTAGCCTTTGGTGTAAATGCTTGCGGTAAGTGAAAATGGATTTTTATTTATTTATTTTTTTTTTTTTTTGAATTAATCTTCTTCATTTGATATTCAAATGTAGAATTTATTCGGGCATATGCAGCTGGTGTCGGCGGTGAATCAAAACCAATTTTACTCGAAGTTTTTCGAAATTTTCAAAGCGATCCTACATTTGGCGGCGATAGACCTTGTTCAGTGGTTCAATTTTACAGTTTAAAAGGAGCGGAAAAAACTGTAATTTGTTGCATGTCGGAAATATCTTATGAACAGCTAAGTGTAGAATTAACTAAAGAAGTATCATTATTGTATTCTATTTTATAATACAGCGTATTAGTTTATAATTTTATTTTATTTTCTTTAAAAGATATTTCGTCCTTTCATTGATAAACCGAAAACTGTTGTTGTGCTAACTTCACGTCATTGGGAACAGTATCGAATTTATCACAACGAACCAATACCGAAAGAAGGAACGAATTTTTTAAGATATTTAAAAAATAGTTTTCAAGTTGAAACTGCCGATGATGCTGTTTGTGCAGCATTGCGTGGAAGTTTGATATCAGGTCTGCCAGCAGCAGGTAATTTGAACTTGATTTCATTCACTGATTGTACAGTACTGTATTGCGCTGTACGGTATATTAATTTGTTTAATTTTGCCCAATATTCGTAGTGATGATTTGGTGCGAAGAGAAGATGGTCCCTGCAACACTGTTTGTCGCTTATACTGCGTCGTCTTATGAGAGCGTTGCCGGAGTGAAATGCTTCGAACCGATCATGAAACTACACCAAATGAAACATCTCTTTACTGAAGTATTTGTGATATTTAATATTTGGTGTTTAATAATTAATTTAACTGAACTTTTTGCTTTTTTTTTGCAGATCAACAAAGAAGCATTACAGAAACTGTTTGAACGCTTGACGCTTAGTAGTGGCAATGTTTTTCTCTAATTATTCAACTCATTTATTCACTGTTTAGGTAATTGTTTTTTTGAATATTTGAATTTACTTATTATCTACCTAACACAGGCACTATTTTTGTAAACAAATGCAAAGTATTCGATTTTGCGGTTATTTTCTTCAAAACAAAAAAAAAATTATTCCATTTTAACATTTTCAAATTTATGCGTGCACTTTCATGTAGAAATAAGCTTTTTGAAAATAAAATTTTGCCATTATCAGTAGAGCGGAACTGTGCGCGTTAACTGTATCACACTGTGTAATTTGAAAAAAGGCAACTTTTGTAAATATCATTTTCGACGTTTAATATTAAATTTGAATTTATTATTTATTGGCTTATAATATAAACTGATTAAAGTGAAAAATAATTTGTTTTATCAAGTAGTGAAATTGAACGGATAATTTTTTGTACTGTTGCACGTACCGAAATAATATAAGCAGGTATTATTTTGTTTGTTCAGTTTTGACGTTCACTAGAATGAGTTATTCAATAAAAATGAATTTGTCATTTCTACTTACTTTTTGTAAAAAATAGTTTCATTTATTAAATTAAATTAAATTATTTTGAAATGCTTGTATGTGTATTTTTTTTAATTAATTTTTCACTGAGTGACTTATTGAGGTTGGTTGAAACGTATTTCATTTTATTTTACATGTTGGTGTTATAAATATAATTTAAATATTTCGCATCATATTTGTAGACTTGTATTAACTGATCAGCAATGTGTTATTCTTTGTGAGCTGGTGTAATTTTAATTGAAAGTTTTGAGTTGCTTAAAAATGATTCTATTTAATGGCATTATTCGATGAATATGAATGATAAAATTTTGCAGAGTGCAGCACTTGAAATATCTTGTTATGAATTAATTGTAGAACCAAGTTGCAATTGTTTGTCCTTAGAAAAGTGGAACTTTAATTTTTCAAAAATAAGAAACAAAGGAACCGAACAAACTGAAGCAGTATATAAATAAATGAAATGATATAAATATTGTGTATTTGTTTTTCGTTGATGATTGCCGCATTTTACGAAAAGTTAATGCATGATAAACAGCGGCAGAATTAATCATTGCTGACATTGGTTATCAATTCTCTTTTGCTATCGAAACTTTTTTCAATTCATTCATCTTCGCAATGATTGACTTTTGAATAAATTAATTTTTGAATTTCAGCCGATCCATAAATCACCAAGTGATTTTCAATCACAATCACGAAAACTGCTAATCAAATGGGTAAAGCAAAAATAAAATCTGTTGATGACATTATTATTTTCCCTTATTTCATTTGTACAGTTGAAAAAAATCGAACAAAAAAAACAACGTTTCTGCTTTACTTTTTTTTTTTTTTGATTTATTCACTTAAACATTGCAAATGTACATTGAAATATTTTCGGTTATGATCTTGTAATTATATTTAATTTAAAATTACTTTTTTGATATTAAGCGGTTTGTTTCTTTTATTCAACTTTATAATTTTCTAATATCTCCCGAATTTTATTATATTATATTATATTACATAAATTGATGGATGGATAAATCTATGTATGTATAATCTGTGTGTGTGCGTAAAGGGATGGGTGAGCGGGGCTTGGGGAGAATAATAGTTAAATAGATTTAAATGTTAGTTGAAAAATTTGTTTCATAGTTAAGCTTTTTATCTTTTTTTATTTCTAAAATTATCCTCTTCTCAGCTGTTCTGATCTGATGCTAGCAATTTTTGAAATTTGAAAATAGATTAGAATTCTTTTTCTAAATTTAGACAATTTCACGTCAAACTATTGTTGCTGGTCAAAAGATAGAATTGATGCAGAAGATAAATTTCACCAATAAAATTATGCACCAAATGTAATATTAAATGGAAAAATAATTTCAATATTATTTTTGAAAAATCTACGGAGATTTTGGTGTTTTTCGGGCTCTGTTTAGTTGTTCTATCTGGTAGTGTTGTGGTGATGCTGGTGGGTTTTCAAATGGATGAGTCTTTCAAATTGGAAAGAAAATAGCTATTCTTATAATTGAGCAGACTTTATTCTTTTTCAATTGCAATTTAATTAAGTAAAGATTATTTTTGAATTGTTCGGTAATTTTTGTTAATATCTCTCTGCACATCCACCTGTACATGCATGCACGTACATATAAGTATGTATGCATGCATGCATGTATAGCATGCGTGCATGCATGTATTAAGGCGATGAATTTTTTTTTTCATCATCTTTTAATTTCATTGTTTTATCTAAAAAGAACATGTTTTTTTTTAAATTGTGTTTCAATTGATTTTTTCTGTTAACATTTTTTTTTCTTCAATTTGTTGTTTGTGCTTTCGGAACAGGTTCACATTTTGCTTTGATAAAATGTTCATCATAGCTTGCATGTGTAATGGATGTGTGCAATTGGTGGTAACTAGACTTTTATTAAATTGCACCTGACTCGGCTGAGTTTTGATTGATTGGACTGAAATGAGAATGTTTTCAATTTCACTTTTATCAATTTTAATGATAAATGAAAATTATTTTTATTTTTCTTTCTTTTTTTTTCATTCCAAAGTGCAATGTGAAATTTAAAATTAAACAAATAAATATTAATATGTTAACATGTACGTACGGTGATGATGATCATTGTTTCAGTTATATATAAATTTTATTTTTACATTCATTCATTGAAATAATAATTCTAGTCAGATAGTAACATTAAACTGACCTTTAACCATTTCATAGAATGGCTGATGGCAAAATGTCAAAGTTGAAATATAATATTTTTCAAAATATCAATTATAATATCCATCGATCGTTCAAAAATTGTAATTTTAATCACATTTGTTGTTTTTCTTTTTTTTTTGATATGATTTTAATGTTAATTAAATATTAACTTAAATTAATTCATATTTTTTGTGCACAGACAGATGATTTTGAATGTGACAATTGATGTGAGAGATTGGTAATAATTCTTCTTTTTTTTTTTAATTTAGAAGATGTTTCACTGTCTGTTTGTCGATTTTCTGGAGTTATATTTTTTTTTTCACTCTAAAATTTACAACTATAAAAAATTCTGATTGTTGAAAAAGTATATATATGTATGTATGTATAAATATAGTGATCAAATGTTTATTATTAGTAGATGAAGAGGAAAAATAGCATTATCTGGCTAGTTTAGCCGTGTTTTTTGCCGTTTTGCTAATTGTTGTATTCAAAGTGACAGTTTAGAAGTTTTTCATATTGAATTGAGCTGTTGTGATGTTGAGCATGTTATCATGGAAAATTTTGACATTCACCTGTTTGTGTGTGGTGGCAGCATTTTCAAAAATGACTATCATTATTCACAGTATATTCATCGAGTGCACTTTTATTAATTAAGTTGTTTGTTTATTATTTGTTCTACTGAAAAGGGAAAGATTGAAAAAAGTTTCCTCGACCGTGGAAAATGTCTGAAAATATTGAAAACATATAGATAAAATTATTAATGAAACGAAAAATGTATTTAATTTTTGTTTTCAATTTTTTTTCATCATTGTACATTGCTTTGGTTAGATGCTTTGAATGGAAGAAGAATTGATCGGCTGCTTTTAAAAATGGCCAACAACAAGAACAACAACGTTGAGGATCACTTCATTTTGGCTTAACCATTTGTGACGAGCGATCTTAATTAGCCGGCTCAAGAGTGAAGCCACCACCAGGCAAGCAAGCAAGCAGGCAAGCAAGCAAGCAACCAGTAAGCTTTGTTAGATGCGGCACTGTGTTTTCGCCTGATTTGGTCAAAAAGCTTTGTATATTTCATTCTATGGTACTCTACCATCATCTGCTTGTGTTCCCAATTTCTACTACCCATGCACCGCTGATATGCCAACAATTGAACAGGTATGTAGAGAAAAGTTCATTTATTCATATTAATCTATTTGTAATTCGAAAGAAAACAGAAATAATAATCATTGTATTTCATTATGAAATTTATTATTAAACGAATAATGTTAATTTAATGAAATTAGAATAAATTATACGCTTATTGTATTAAGGCTTGTATTGGTGAAGAAAATTATATTGAAAATCGGTAAAATGTTGTTGTAGTAGTTGTAAGATGTTTTTTCTTTTCTTTGTTTTCAATCAGCTTACAACAAGCAAGCAGTATTGGAATTCTGAATCTCTGAGGAGAGTTCTTTTTTTTTTTCTGAACGAACCTTTTCCTTCTAAATAGACTTTAGAATGATAATGAGTTGCCATTTTGCATCAAGCAAGGAATCCTTTTTTTATTTTTTTTTATTTTTCCTTTTCTTCCAGTTGATAGATCATCTCCTTATCAGATTTCATTGTTGCTCTTTATTACTAGAAGGCGTTGGTTTGAATTTGAAATTTTTCCCACCCAAAGGGAATTTTTTTTACAAATATATACATTTTTCAATAATTACTACACAAATATTACATATTTATATTTGTGTTATCGTTTGTGCGTAAAATTTTGTTTAATATTTTTTTGTTTTTGGAAAATTGTGAAATTATGATTGCTTTTTTCTGCTTTATTTCTTAAATTATATGACAACTCATGCGAATGAGGTGAACAGTGTAGATAGAGATGGAAAAGGTTTGATTCGGTTTTTATATGCGGCATTGAACCAAAATATTATAATCGATTTTTGTCATAAAAATTTAGAAAATCAACAAACAATGAATAACGTGTAAACAAAATGACCGATTTGCATAATTTTGGTTCACTTTTGCTTAGCAAGGTGAATGATGAGAATATAGTTAGTTGAATGGTGATATTTTATTATTGACCCTTTGACGTTGTGCATTCAGGTGAAAAATGGTGTGACAAATTATGAAATTTTTTTTTTTAATATATTTCTATCGCTTAAAGTTATTTTTTTTTGAAACACTATAATTACTGTGAAAATAGAAAAACTTTTCTGCACCACTGCCATCTGTAAAGATGTAAAAAGTTGGAAAAATTTATCGGTTCAAATTTTACTGCTTGCTTATTGGTCCAATTATTATTATTGGTGTAAAGCTGTTGGAAAAAGGTGATGTTTACTTTGATATTGCATTCTCTATATTACTGATGCCCAAACTGATGAAATAAGATTATCAATTATATATGCAAATTTTGATTATTCCAACAGAAACAGCTTCTGCTTTGCCCAAGTGATTTGCCCTTCAGTAAGTGATGCATTATGAAATATTAATATATGTGTTTATGTTTGTTTATCTTTCCAACAATATTTGATCATTGATATTGCAAAACTTGAACTTTTTAAACGGCGACAATGATGATGATTTGGAATTTGGTTTCAGTTGGGGGGAATTTTTATAATAAAATTCAACCGGCAATCTCTGTAGACATTTCTTGGTTTGAGAAGGAAATTTAATTAACTCATTTTAAGTGCAATTTGATGGAAATTTTATATTCGACATCCGATTATCATCAAACAAAGTTTCATCTTCAAACAATGCTAATCTCTTTATATTCGTTTTATTTCACTTTAATCGAACTGTTTGAAAAAAAAAGTCATATTAATATTATTATTGATTCAAATTTTTTTTTGTATTTTTTTTGTTTTCAATTGCATTTTAGTTTTTCATTTTTGATTGTTAGTTTAAACAATTGAAATGACTTATTATTTCATTCGAATTTATTCATTCGCCTATATTGCTAATTAATGAATGATGGATAATTTTTGTTTGATACATTGTAAAGAATTGAAGAACAAAAATTTATCGACTTGAAATAAATTGACGAATAGAAAAGAAAAAAACTTCAACTTTTCACCGTTCTTATTAATTATTGAAAATAATTTTTTTTTTCATTTTTAAAAAAGGAAAAGAAAATAATCATATTCATAATTTGAGAAATACTATCGTGTTGTTTCTTTCAAATGCACTGGACAATTGGTGAAAAGAAATCCTATTTTGGACATTTGGTGTAAGGATCGATTTATTAGCTTGTAATTAGACTTACATGCGGTCAGGGCAAGATTAGTTGTTGGGAAAAGGAGTTCAATGGTCGATGCAAAATATTGCAAGTAAAATTTTCAATTTCCTTGCTCATGTCATGTTTGGGCGGCGGACGGCAGATGCAGCCAATATTAATGTTATGCTTCCGCTTAATATGAAAATTTGACATTCAACTTGATGAAAGATTCTTCTTTTATCCGCACTTAACAACCGACCAACCAGCCAGAGTCAGGTATTCTAATTTGTATAATATATTCAAAAAGCAATCACTTTTTCTTTTTTATTTTTGCTTTGCATATACTTATACATAATAGAGTAGAGGTATTTGAAGAGGAGGTGTGCAGTGAATTTCTTAAATTAACATAAGAAATTGAAGAGTGGAAATGATTTGATTTATTTATGCAGAAAATTTATAATAGCATCATGTAAAACTGTAATCGATTCCACCCTTTTGCATTCAACCACCAGTATATATATATATTCTAGTTAGTCTATCAATCTGTCAATCTGTTGTCAATTGCATGCATTTTCTTCCAAAGTGTAGTATCCTTTCTCATTTCAAGACTTTCTCTCACCCACACTTGCAGCTTACAAGTTGCAATTTCTTTCTTTTCATTCGACAATTTTATTTATTTAAATAAAATTTAAATATTCATGACCGTACAGGTGCAGATGATTTATTTATATTTTACAATTTCACTTGTTATTTGATTTTTATTAAATTTCAAAAAAATGCTATTTGAATGTTGAAAAAAAAATATGTTTTTTTTTGCTTTAAATATTAATTTGATAAATATGTCATTACAATTTATGTTGAATAGTATTTTTGTTTATTCAATAAATTGTATCTTGCCAACAGAATAGAATGGAATAATTTTTGATTCGATTTCTTTTGTTACGTTTATGTTGTAAATGTAGTATGATTGTTGGTTGTTGCTTTGTTATATAAGTTTGCATGCTTGAGATGTGAAATTTATATTTGTGAATTGAATTGTTTATTGAGCTAAATGGGCTGTTTACGATTTGCAAACAGTGATTGCAGCAGGTGAGCTTTGGCTATATAAGAAGGGAAAAGGGGCAGGGGCAGGGGGGCGGGGAAATATTGATGAAAAGTATGCTAACACCGTGGTGCTGTTGTTCGTTCGTACAAATAGTTGACAACTTTCTGCTTTGCTGTGTTATTGTTTCAGAAGGGGGAAAAGAAGAAATTGATGACTCAATTTGAACTGCAGTTGACCGGCTCTCTGTATAGAATAAATAAACCATCCTGAGGCTTTTCATTTCAGCAGACCAGGTAGAAGAAATTGATTGCACTTTGCAATTTGAATTATTAAATTGCTTCATTTATACGCTTCATTTTAGCAAGCAATTTCTGCTAATATTTTAATATTATTTATTATCTGTGAGCTTAATTTTTACTTCAACGTATGTCATTAGCTTTCAGCAATTCTTAGGAAAAGTAATGAATATGATTTCTAATTAAAAATAACCATTAATTGAAACTTGCCAATTCAATGTTATCATATGAAATGTAAATAAATAGATATATCTATACACTAACAGTTTCTAATTTGGATCAACATCAACATCTTTTTGTTCTTATATTAATTTCCATTAAGTATAATTTTATTTTAATATCTTTATTTATTGTTAAGTTTGTTTTCACATTTTTTTTGCAATTTAAGTTTGTTGTTGTTGTTTTTCTGTATTTTCATAAAATTAATTTTCCATTCGCTTTTATGCGGCTTGTAAGCTTTTAGTGGACAAAAAGCAATCAACAAATATAAACAAACAAGCAATGTGAAATATAAAATGGCATATTTTCAATTTATATTATTATGATTCAGTTTTTAATCTAATTTATCAGAATTGTATTGCATATTAATTAATAGTTCGAATGGATGATGTGAAATTTGTATTGTTTGCAATATAAATAATAAAAGTTCAATTTCACGTTCTATTAAGCGGAATTAATCAAGATGTGAGCTAAATTTCTTCAACATTCATGCAAGTGGTATTTTCAGTTTTGAAAATCTAACTTTGTATAAAACTTATTTGTTGTTGTTGTTGTTGCTTTTTTAATTTCATTTTTGAATTGAATATCCTTAAAAAGAATTATTTTTAAAATTGTATCTCATTAAAATTTAATCATTAATTCTATAACTGCTGTTTATATCCTCAAAATAATTGCAATTTGGTACAGTTAAACTTTATTATTTATAATTTGATATGCTTTCAATTTCTGATTATTTTAAATGTAGTTTATCAAAAAAAAAGAAAATTCTCATTTTATTGATGAATAGTAGAATTGCAATTCAAATTGAAAGAATTAATTTCCTTAAAATCTTTTTACATATAAAAAAAATAATATTTGTTAATGAATTTTATTGGAAAAATAAATAAATGGGAAATTCATTTATTATTATTATTATTATTTGTTGTTAGAAAAGATATTTTTAAAGAACTCTTCTGCATGCAATACGCAGAAATTAGTTGATGTTCAACAGAAGTTATGAATAATGAAAATAAAGCATAAAATTTTTAATTACGCGTCAATATTGATTTTCAATTTTAAAAGTGATGGTTCATTTTAATTATCTAGCAATAATACATTTGTTGTTATTACGTTTCTGCATGAATATATACAAATGCAATGAATGTATGTATGTATGTATGCATGTATGCATGTATGCATGTATAATAGCAGTAGATTTTTTAAGCAAGATTGGAAAAGAAGATTTTAAATTGCAAAAAGTTAATTTCAACAGTTGCATTTTCAGTGTATTTATTTCAGTGATTAAGCTTAAACTTAATTAGCTCAAACTTAGTAATTATAAAAACGGATAAGATAAAAATTTTGAGCTTTAACACGCGCTCATTGACGTTGATTAATAAGGGAAAGATTGAAAAGATTTTTTTTTCAATTGAAGTATCATTTCATCAAGTTGCATTCAAATATCAATTAAGAAAATGGCACGTATTTCTTTATATAGATTGTGGGTTTTTTTTTCTATTATACTTTTAAAAATATTTCACTCATATTATGCTTAATGATTGCATAAATTGAAGATGATGATGATGCTATTTCAAGTTTCGTTTGTGCACAACAGTTTAAGTTGTTGGAGCAACTTTGATGGAAATTTATTGTGCATTTGAGAGTTTTTAGAGAAGCTGTTTTTGAACTTCTCTTATTTTTCTTAGTAGACTATATTTCAGAAATATAAAAGCTTGTTACTTTTTTCCATGGGAATTGAAATTTTGTCTTGTTTGCTTTGTTTGCATTGATTGTCAACTCAGACTTTACAATTTCATTAGAAAATCTGATATCCTGTCGTTTAAGATTTGAAATAATAGTTGGAATGCGCATCTCAGATAGCCGCTGATTATTCAATTACCACAAAAAAAGCCGAATATGTATCATTAAGACGGGGAAATGTGGTGAATGTGTTTTCGATTTTTTCATACCGTTTCGTTATTTTTACGAGATTGTTTACTTGTAACTCGAAACCGTGTAGATTTCATCAGTTACCCAATTAAGCAGAATAACCAATTCTCTTGGATAATGTTCTCACATTTATTCATATTTGATTTTTTTGCAGTTATTATTATTATTATTATTATCTGAAGCTGTTAAGCTTCAACTTTTTGTTTTTCGTTTTTTGTTCTTCAAGATTTCTTTTCAGAAAGTTGGTATGTTCACTTTTTCTTCTTCTATTTTTATCCATTGAAACGCTTTTATAACTAAATAAATAAATAAAGCTAAAACTCTTTTTTTTGGTTCAATTTTTATTTGACGTTTTTATTTTCATTAGCTGGTCAGCCGACGTCAATTTGGCGCGTATTATTCAAACAATTTGAACTTATAATTGTCAAAGCGTCATCTGGTAGCGGCTAATATTTAAACTTAAATCAAAGCAGTTGAAATTTATTCGGGTTTCTTTTTATTCTTCTTCCACTTCTTTTGCAATGTTATATAGATTTTAATTTTCAGCCGAAGTTATATATATATATAGCTACTTTTCAGTTTATTGTAAAATCTTTTCAATAAATATATCCTTGCGAATTATTTAATTTATTGATATAAATAATATTTTAAGTAAAATAAAAGAAAGAGTAAACTAATATGATATTTATTTTAGAATGTGGTTCTCTGCTTTGCTCAGCTGCTAATTGTATAACGGGCAGATGGTTTCAATGTGCTTGAAACGAATAATGATGCATATTCATTGAAGCTAAATATATATATCTTTATTTTTTTTTACAAAGTTGGTTGTTATATCGGGTTGTTTTGGAACTGAAATGAGATGATGGAACGCACTGGCAATTTATCCTCCACTTTGACCATGCTGACACAGACCAACAGTTCAACAGTAACTTTATCACAAGCGGGTGCGTGCAATTACGAGATGATGGAATTTTTGGAAGTGAAATTTTGGTTGATCGTTGTCGCCGGATCCGTCGTGTATTCATTTGGTATGATCACCAATTTGATGCTTTTGGTCGTGCTGCTGAAACGCTCTCTGCGCAGCACCTACCTCATCTATTTGTCAGCATTATGCGTTTCTGATATTGGCATCCTTGTCACTTATTTTATGGTTTTCCCGGTACAAATTTTGTACGATTACTGTGAAATGGAATGGTTGTATTTTTTGTGGCTAAGATATGTGCCATATTTATACACACTCAGCCGAATTTTGACCGTTGCTTCAACATATCTGGTCGTTGTTTGTTCCGCTGAACGTTATATGGAAGTGACATCGATAAAACCTTTGAAAATGTTTTACGAAGAAATTACTCAAAAAAAACGTTGCTGGGTTATAGCTGGTGTTTTCATATTTAGTACCTCTTTTCGTATAATCAGCTTATGGGATTTGCAGCTTGTTTACAATCAAGAATGCATCGGATTTGCTGCCGTTGAATTACAGTTGACAGAAATGGCACGAAATCCACTTTATCAAAAAGTCTATCAACTTTGGCTTGTCCATATTGTTCAGGTAATGGAAATTTAAAAAAAGAATTTTCAATCTAATCTAAATAATATTATATAAACACATTTGGATAAAAATTGTTTGTAAAATCAGTAAATACTATCTAAGTTGTTTTATAAGTTTATATTTTGAATGAACATTGTTAAATAGTAATGAAATTAAAGGAAGATTTTTTTTATTATTTATTTAAAAATGTACACACACACTACATGCATGCATACATTCATATCTGCATGTATATATGCATGATATATTCTTTTTTGTTGAAGCATACATTGACTGATAATTACATTAATTTACGTTTTTTTATTAGTTTACTGGAAAGTTTCACAGATTACAGAATCTGTAATTGGTTTTTGTTTTTGAGTAGTCCTTAGTAGTGAAGTAAATAAATAAATCAGTAAATAAAGCAGTATTTTAATTTTTAAAGTCTTTAGCTTTGTTTGCTTTCAGAAGTTAGTCTTTTTTTGCAAGTTGTGCATTTGCAGTTGTATGAATTTCAAATTATGCGACGTGCGAGTTTTTATCTTAAAAGTAATAAGAAACTTTTAGCTTTTTTTAAAAAAAAATTTTTATCGTTTTTAGCCATGCTTGAGGGAACTTTTATTGCGTCAAGTAATGGTGCTATTATTTTCTTTTTTTGCCTTTGTTCGTAAACTTCAATGTGCTTCAATCGGTAATTTGTGCATGGCCAGATGGCAATAAGTAACACATTTTCATGACGTAATATTTTGCTTCTTTTACACAACGATACCATCTGAAATGTGTAACAAATTAAATTAAATTAAATTAAATTAAAGTTAAATGATTTCTGCTTCAGTTTTTTCCTCTGCTTTTACTATTATTGTTTTACTTAGCTAAAAATCAAAACACCACTTTGTTACTGTTTGCTTGCTGAAGTTTGTAATTTCTCACACCTACAAAATTCAGTTTTTATAATATTTTCCAATGATTTTGTATGAGATATTTTAATATATTTTATTTTTTAGGTATTTTTCCCGTTTTTAGCACTTGTTTTAATTAATCATTTGATAATAACGAATTGGCGAGGCGTTGTGAAAAAGGCAATTGAAATGGAAAACAATGACTCAAATAATTTAAACATTCGGCATAGCTCTCGCAGCGCTTGGAAAATGATGGTTGCTATTGTGACCAGCTATTTGGTAACAAATGTTTTGAATGTAATTATTACGTTATGGGAACACATTAACAAAGAATTTCTAAATAACCATCCTGCATTTTATACTTTTGCTACAGATGCAGTCAGTTTGTTGACTGTGCTAAACGCATCGTTGCGATTGCCAATCTATTATGCTAGCAATTGGAGAATTCGACAAGCACTTCAGACATGTTGTAAAAGAAACACTTGCATCTCTTGCCAACAACGACACAGATACGTTGCAGATTTTTTTCCTCTTGTACCGTCCAACAATGGCACAGCCATCATGAACACCTGAGATATTTAATTTTGGACTCCAGAAACAAAGGAACAAATTTATGGCAACTTTAAACAGTATGGCAACAAAAGGTGATCAGATCGTTTGTTTACAGACAACTTAAGATATTCAACAAGCCAGAAGAAAATGTTCACAAAAAATGATAGAAAATTACAGTAGTCGGCTCAAATGTGTGGATGCAGTTTCAGCGGTTGCAAATACATATCCATGAATACACACCCATTGTATTGCCGCATCTTCTTTCTGTTTTCCCCTTTTAGAATTTATTAGTAAAACGATTTCCTAGATAAATGCTGTTGAAAAATTTTTCAATTATGCATTTGAATTTGGAATCAAACAATAAATGCATCGGCTGTTTCTTTTTATCTTAGACGCAAACTATGACAAGGCTCTCATAATTCAGAAAACAGTTAAAATGTATTTGCTGCAGCAGCGAAATTAGCTGAAAAATTAATGATACATTGCAATCAAGTTCTTTGAGTTGTTCGAAATTAAATTTTCATCTTATGTATAAGTAACCGAATGTACTTCGAACATGGCGTTTTATATAGTAACGTGTGTTCAAAGAATATTTTATATTTTGACTATTTGTTTAAATTTAATACAATTAATAAATATTTCCAACTGCTGCAATAACCTGAAAATCGATACTACTGTGACTTACAGTATTACCAAAGCATTCGGCGGATCATTGAGTTTGCGTTTTTTTTTTGTTTTTGAAAAAGTAGTAAGTGATTGTTTCAGTTTATATTAGTTAAATGATGTTTTTTTGTGTTTAGTTAAAATTTCAGAGTGCTTCATTTTATAAATGCAAATGTTTGAGTAACTTATATGTTTTAGCGGTTAGAAAAGGCTGAAAATTAATGATAATGATTCAGTTTTTTAGATTAAGTATTATTTTTAAATATTTTACGATATTATATTTATTATATTCGTACAACAACTAACAATACTTCACGATAATGATATGATTTGTATGTTAAGAATGAAAGTTTGCTGGATATTTAGTTCCGTAAATATGAATATTGTTAACTTTGTAACATGATGAATGTGTACTTGTAGCATCTAGTTGTTCTGTAAAATAGGATGTTTAATTTGTTTGTAATTTTAGTTCAGTTCATTTCCATTAAAAATTTAAGTATCAATTTAGTTTATTGTTCACCTCAATTTTTAGTTAACTGTACGTGTGTTTGTGATTTTATTCATTCTGTTAATAGTCTGTATAGATTTTTCTACTTAGTGTATTGAAATGAAATAAGATTGATCATATACAACTGATTTATTTATTATCTTAAATGTTATCCCAAACCGTAATTTGTGTTTTAATTGAAATTCTTTTCAGTTGAGGCGGAATAGTTGGAACAATGCCAAGTGATAAAATGCGGCAGAATTTATCTCTTCTGCAAGAACAACTCGTTCGTGATCCAGCATCTTACAGGGATGAATTTATTGAACAGTATCGTCATTTCGAGAGTTTGTTGTCGTTGGCTGAAGTGCAGCCTCAGGTGAAATCGGAACGCCTGTTGGAGATTGTATTTTTTCTTTGTCATTCGGCTCATTTTTACAAAAATGTTGCACAATCATTTGCCCAACAGCTCGTGGACATGATATCTCGCAGTGCGCAGACTGTACAGCCGGCTCTGAGGTTGGGTATTTGCAAAGCTTTGCTTTTGTTGCACGGAAAACGTATGCTAACATTGCCAGATTTGGTGAATACATTTTTGGATTTGTTGAAGTGTCGGGACAAGACGTTACGGCGTTTTTTGTACACCGCCACGATTAGCAGAGTGAAACGACTGAACGCTAAACGTCGGGATCCGAAAGTGAACAGCACTTTGCAGGCAATTCTCATGCAACGAGCGAAGCGTTCAAATGCAATTGTTGTCAGATTTTGTCTGCTAATTTTGACCGAATTATTCAGAAGGCGAATATGGTTTAATGAAAATGTGGCCAACGCCATTGCTGAAGGCTGTTTCAATGGTACGACAAAAATAGCAGTGGCGTCGATGATGTTCATGCTTGGTTCAGATGTGACTTACAATGATGTGAACATGGGCAACAGTGAAGATGATGACGACGACATTGAAGAGGAAAATGTTGCACACAACAGCAAGAATAGTAATAATAATAAGCTGAAAGCATTGAAGGAGATCATGCTCACCAATCGTGTGTGCAAAAAGTCCAAAAAACGAGCTCGACTGTTCGAAAAGGCAAAAGCTGAACTACAAAAGAGACGAGCAAAGCAATGCAAAGCTGCTCGTGCTGATCATTTGAATTCGGCTGCAATTTTGATGCTACGCGATGCACAAGATTTTGCCGAACGACTGTATCACTGTTTGGTCACTGGCCGAGATCGTTTCGAAGTACGTCTTTTGCGTATGGCTCTGATCAGTCGCTTGATCATGACTCATCGACTGCTATTGCTCAACTTTTATCCATTCTTGCACCGTTACCTGAATCCCAAGCAGCGGGAAATTACGAAAATTTTACTATTCGCCGCCCACGCATCCCACGACCTCGTGCCGCCGGATGTGATAGCTGTCATGGTTCGTGTGATTGCGCAAAATTTCATCACCGACAGAAATAGCAGCGAAGCAATAGCGGTCGGTTTGAACGCCATCCGTGAGGTGGTGGCCAATTGTCCGTTGGCTATATCCGATGAATTGATGCGAGATTTGGCCGAATACAAGAAATACAAGAATAAAAATGTCCAAGTCGGTGCGAGGTCGTTGATACATCTTTTTCGACGCATAAATCCAAAAGCTTTGCCAAAACGTGACAGAGGTAGGCGAGCTGCTGTTGCCAAAGACGACGACGACGACGATGACGACGATGATTGTCGACTAGCTGCTCCATACGGAGCAAGTGATGCTGTGACTTGTGTTCAAGGAGCTGATTGTTTGCTTTTTGATCAGGACAACAACAACAACAACACTGTAGACGAGAAAACAGCAAAATGTAAGAATAAATTAAATTTTATTCATATTTTTATTCATGTATGACAAGTTTTTTATTTCATCTATTGTATTTATTAATTTCTAATTACAATATTTTAATGCTATTTTTGATATCTTCAATGAAGAAATTATATCTGTATATATACATTAATTAATATATTTTGCAATTTTATTTATTTATTTATTAAGCAAAACTGAAAAACCAACCATGCGATATTACGGATAGTGAAAGCAGTCATAGTGACAGTGACAATTGCGATATGGAAAACGATGATGATACAAGTGAAGCAGATGAAGGAGCATTGTCTGCAGTGAAAAAAGCAGAAATTGTATCTAGTAGCAGAATTTTGAATGACAACGATTTTGAAAAAATTGCCGCCTCTCAGGCTTTAAAACAAGTGTTGCCGTCGTCTAAGAAAAAGCAGTTATCGGATTTTCAAAGTTTGTTGTGTTTTTTATTTTCATACGGCAACGTGCAAAGTATTTTATACACTGATGGAAAATTTGCATTTCAGTTGAAAGCATTGATCACAAAAACCGACAGACAAAGCTAGCCGATATTGAATTTTTGGTCAAAAAGCCCAAACAGGATCGGCAAGCGAGAAAAGCTTCTGCAGAAGCGGGTCGTGAGGCGGCCAGGTATGGCAAGCAGAAGTCAAAAGGAACTCACGTGGGTCGTAATAAAAAGCAGCTGGCAAAACTTAAAGCTTTTCCTATGGTGAAGCATAAATCAGCTTTGAAAAGGAAGAACCGTTCCTTCAGGCAACAACAACAAGCACTAAGGCAATATTTGATTAAGCAGAGTAAAATGTACTGAAGAAAGCGTTCTATGTGCAAATTTGTGCAGATTTACTTTGTGCATTTTGAAACTATATTAACAATAAATATAATTCAATTTCGAAACCTATGGAAAACAAAAAATATCCAATTAATAGATTCAGTTTCGCTATTACACGCTAATGCACTCTTTCTGTTCACCGTATGTCAACAGCTATTGAATCTGAAGCCACGTAAGCGTATGCATGGCAGTCGAACAAAAATTTGCATACATTTCCTGGTAAACAAGTCATACTGTGCTTGCTTTTCATTACGTTAAGCAAACAAAGATTTTCACGACTATTAATATAAAATCACACTAAAAGCAATATAGGTGATACAACTTTACAGTAATAACAATTACGCTATTCCTCATTACTAGATATTATTGGATTGCTGAAAAAAGTATATTGAAATGAAGTTTTATATATATTAGAAGCTGACGCTTGCAGCGAGCTATACTTGCTAAGCAAACAAACGGTAAGGCAACGCATAAAAATTTGCATGTTAACGAGACGCGCCTAATAGTGATGAAATAATTTGAACTAACTTCCGCTTTAAAACTAAATTAATAACTTTACTTAATTTACTGTATTTGGGCTATCCAATGGTATGTAGATGTGCGAAGCAATATTGTAGTTAATATTGTAAAGCTGTATCTCATATATTGCTGTTTGTGTGCTTTTGCATCAACGGTCGTAGAGAGTGTGTTTGCTGAGCAAAATTTTATTTGCGGAAAGAAAATCAAATATTAATCATAAAGTATAACTCATCGATGTGCATGTTGCGTTCACTTTAATTTTACATCAATTCATGAATTGAATTTTGTTGTGAGGTTGATTTGAAATATTTGTAGACTGATGGTGTCCTGCAACATCAGAATAGAAGACGTCTTGAAAAAAGCCTGTCAAATATCACCATTTTTATTCGAAATAGCAATCAACGTAATACAGCTCTTCAAAAAAAGTATCTCCAAATGATGGGAAGTTGATTATTCTTGTAAGTTACATTTTTTTATTGAATGACCTCATAATATTGCTGAAATAACAATTTCTAAAAAAGAAAATATATTATAAGCGAATTATTACTGTTAATGAAATATCAAAATAAGTATTTTAATGGAATCGTCAGTAGAGACGGCAGGCGCTCACATTCCACCGCAAGTTGACGTTGTGATTCATATACACTGGCAATGAATGGTATGAAGCCAGGAGGTGGAAATCAGCATTTACTATTTACATTTACTGAAATCAGTACTCAGTTCACCAGTTATACTCAGCACTTTCATGACAAATTCAATAAGAGGAATTGTGCCGTCAGGCCTCACCATGTTTTATAAATTTATGTAATTCATTCAAATCATTTCAGTGAAAATGATCTTTCTAACTATATCAGAATTTTCATCTGCCACAGCCTTAGCAATTTTTGGGAGCTTGAAAATGTTTTCACAAACGTACGCACAATATTTTTGATTGGAATCAATAAATGAATGTGAACTATTGTAGAATGAAAAGTTTGAGTGGGCAATATCCATTAATTTTTAATAAATAGCCTCTGCACTTTGTCGTTGCCTATATTATAATATAACGATACTGCCGATTCCACACTTTCTAACGCGATAACCGTGATGCACAATTTTCAGTAATTTAAACTGCATGTGCATTACATTAAAGTGTCAATTCATTATGCTGATGTCTTCGGGAAATGTTATGTTATGTCATTCTTGTATTTTTTGCATTCATTTCCCTTTTGTTCAAAGAGCTGCATCGAAACCTGATTGAGTCGTTAATTAAACAACCAATTTTTTGAAATTAATAAGTTAATTTCGCTGAACATGGTATTCATTGCAAAGTATTATTATCGTGCTGACTATTATCGCATGCCTAGGCAGCGATCATACAATTATTGTTGATTGTTGCTTAATTTACCTATGATTAACGTTGCTGTTCAGCTTCATTTAGGTAAGACAGTGTTTTATATTTCTTTGAGTTACGTCATAATATTATCTGAGAAAGATAGTGACTTTCATCTGTAACGTATTGAGGATTAAGCTGTTATTCAGCAGTTATTATGATAGTTAATGCTAGCTGTTCACATTGTCTTACGTTTTCAAAGAATATGTGAATTTCTAGGTCAGGAGACTAACTTTATGCTAATGTGATGGTGAACATTGCCGATGGCATTCTGCAGCGGGCAATTTCTGCTATTCAAACCCGGAAGTGATTTTCTATATATAAATTTCTGTTTATTGAGAGAACTCTATTATTATATAAATATTCGTTGGCGAAGAACGCTCTAATTACTGCATTGCGCTAAACCATGAACTTCAGTTGGAAAAATTACGGCTCTGCGTTTGCATTATACTTCATCAATGACACGTCTGCTGACAGGTATGAATTTTTACATATTTGCTGTTTTTTGTAACATGAGGTAACATACTCAGCCAGTTGTTTAATGGAAATGTCTGTCACCAGGATGTTGCAATTGCAACCTAGATGCTCGACACTGATCAACTTGTGCACACTATTGTTTGAGCTTGACATAGGAAAGCTGCTTTTAGTTAGAGAACGCCCTTTTAGCTACCACTCTTGAAACTGTCAAAATGGCACTAACGCTCCCTTCGTGCTTGAAAATGACTCTTAATAGATCCTATGATGCCATTCTATTGCCAATAACACTGACTTATATCCTTGTTTCTTATCATTGAGAAAATGACTCCATCTCCACCAACGCTGGCAATATTTATAAATGAAGTACTTGTGTGAATGTATGCGATTCACTTTCTAACAACATTTACATCCTCCAACCTGCAACGTCTCCCTTCCTTCCCCCCTTACTATCCCGCCCTTGCCCTTCCCGTCAGATGATTGTTATCTCCAATGTTGTCAGTATTGATAAATGAGACACTGCCCCTGATTGTTATGCGTGAAGATTGAGTGAAGGAAAGCGATTCACATTCTAACAACTTCCACCTCCTCCATCCTGCAACTTTTCCCTCCTTCCTTTTTCCTTTGCTGTCCCGCCCTGCTTTTCCGTCTAATGATCCCCATCATCGAGCTCTTAATGATTCTAAGATGAACATAGATCGCGCTCAACTAAAAATTCTTGCTAACGGTGAATGAGCAACAGCGCTCACCTATTGTGGCATGATATAAATCTGATTTTTCTAAATTGCTATTAACTAGCGATATTTTCTTATTTATAAGGGCAATATTACCAAGTCTTGGCTGCTCCTGATGCTTTTTTTTTGAATTCTTTTCATAAAATGCAATACAGAATGGTCACCCGCAGAAGTTTCTTGAAGTCATTGCAAAACGTTGAACTTATCATTTCCTTCCAGTACATTTATCTCTGATTGTATGAAGCTGTGGTAACGCAGTGCTCAACGAACTTTACAGTCTTGACATAAATCCTCATCAGAAAGCGCAAATGAACGCAAATGGCAAGTTGAGATAAGCTGGCAAGCAGCATAACCACTGGTTTAATCGTTTACCACAACTAAGCTTATGATGCGGCACTCGTTGTAAACTGCTGCGTTGAGATTAACGGGTATCGGGTAGGTATATGAGTTGAGTATACCAGCTGTAGAACAGGTAGGTATTCCAGCTGTGGATCAGGTAAGTATACCCAACATGGGATCAGGTAGGTATACCAGCTGTAGATCAGGTAAGTCTAAAAGTAAAGTGACAGGCCAAAGTGAAGGAAGAGGGAGGAGAAATGCAAATGCAAAGCAATTCCTCGGTGCGGCGTAATTAATTAATGGACGCGATGCACGATGAAAATGAACTGCTGCGCAACACAATAAATAACCCTACGTAGATTTCCTTTCGTATGTTAAATTTCAACTGTGCTACATAATAATGTGCGTGAAAATTTATATCAAACACACACACTGTTGTAGTGTGCACCGTTTCTAAACTATGACATTCATTTTGCAATAAGTGTTTTTTATTAATGAGAAAATTGTTACTTTTTGTTCATTCCTACAACACAAGTCCACTGTTGATTGCTGTTCTGTCTGGTGCACGTTAGCCATCTTGGCCGATACGTCATACCGCCCTGCCATCGTGCTTCTCATCACCTCGAATAGTTTCAGTTACAAGCAAAACGTTGTCAAAGAGAAAAGCTTTATTCAAAGAACCAGCACTGCTTCTCACTGATCAACGCTCACTGGTGCTTGCCAACTGCAATCTAATAATCAGTTTGATCTCCATCTGAGATCGCCGTTTGAAAGATGAAAATTGCAACGGCCGTGCAGATGCATTTTATAGATTACATTCTGAGCACGTAAATAGAGAATTTGAAAAGTACAATGAGAAATTGCAATTTACCAATGCGGATATAGCTGATGGTTAATCAATTTTGACCAAAAAGAAGTATCTGCACTGAGCGCTGGCCAAAATGCGTCCGGAAATGGAGCAATGAATGGTGTGCGAATTTCTTTAGCCGATGTCACATTCCGACAGGATCCCTTATGCATTATTCGAGCCGTGGGTATTCCATGTCTTCTCTCTTGACACCACATTTTATCAAAGTCACAAAGACTTCTATGTGTACGCCCTTTATTGTCACAAATGGTAATATCCTGTTGTTGTGATGATCGCCCATGACACCGTGTTACGCAACAAGGCCCATCTTGTTTCAATGCCACTTCAACACCGTAACTAAATGGAAAAAGCGTTGCTTTTTGTTTTCAATAAAAAAAATTTTAACTTCAATAAGCATACGCTAATTTCAAATAACACTGTTCCCGTTTGAATAGACATCGGTTTTTGTGCGTTTTACCATAAGAATCACAAACTGGCTGCGCATAATACGGACACGGTTTGCTGCACGGACACACGTTTGCTTTTTCTTAAAACGCACTGTGTATTTTGAAATTGGCAATTCAATTCATTTTTCAAAAATTTCAACAAAACTTACTAATGATCTGCCTGTGTTTTTTCCAAACAATACACTGCTCGTTTTCAAAATGGCATTGATTGCGATATATACGTCCTCTGAGATCACAGACTGGCAACGCATTCACAGCGCATGGTCGTTCTTGGCAACAGAATCCGTCATAAGAATAAAGCAAACCTGCAAAATGCATTCAATTCACAGGTCGGTTTACAAGTTTTGCTTGATGCAACAATTTAGAATTAAAAAATTTTTTAACCATCTAAATGCTTTTGATTGCAAGCCAACGTGCATAAATTTCGGTAAACATAGCTTTGGCCTCGGTGCTTGCCGCAAACAGGTTGTAGATGCTTTGAACACAAGCAACGTTCATCAGTCTCATCGGCTAGTGGAAAATCCATTGATAGTTGCGCATTACTAAATCGACCGCTCTTTGGATCCCAGCCGACCAAACCAACTGCAGTTGCAGAAAAAATTACTGATAACATCAAAGTATTAAAATAAATGATTTCCCTCATCTTGCATTCAACTGTCAGCATCAGCACATTAACAGAAAGTGCACTGCTGCTTTTGGATCACCGTATAGTAAACACACGACATTATTCATTTCAAGAACAATCTCGAGTATTTCAGAAATAATAAATCTAACGCTACTTTGCAGCGGCACTTCAAATGAAAAGTACACGATTGAAATTTAGAATTCTTCACTATTCTATTCTTCTAAAAGACACGACATTAAAAATACGCATGCTTTCATACTCTGGTAACGATGCATCATCATTCGTGCAATACAGTCAAATTTTTACACGAACATTTCACCATATAATCTATACACTGACTGCTGTTAGGGGACTCTCTAATTTTTGAACTATTGTTCCGCTTCTACTGAAATCAGTGAGTTTCTCACGCCCTGACACTCATTAGTTTGGATGTTAGATATGTAATGTAATATGTTCACACTTTATATAAATATGTATACTGATTTCAAATGTGAATAAAACTTTAAACAATATTAACGTTTTCTTCAAGCGTATAAAATGTTTTTAACATAATAATAAACAAAAAGTACACATAAATAAATAACATACATATGACATAGCTAAATATTTATTACATGCAGCAGAGACGCCACTTATCTGCAATTTCTGTGACCTACATATTTATTTACTCAATTCCTCTAACATGAAGCATTCGAAAAGACAGAAAAACAATACGCATACAAACAGTCAGTGAACGGTCTGAAGAAGTTTAAAAAGTCAGAAGGAGAAGCCAGTGATAGGAAAATGCAGTACAAATGGAAAGTACTGCAGTAGATTGTACCGTAAAGTACAGTAGATGAAATTTGTGTTTCCGCAATGAGAACTGCTTTTATGTTTGGCAGGGTTACAATTGAATTTTCTCTCAAACAGAGTGCATTAGTTAAGTAAATAAAGCGCAATGAAAAATGTGTACAAGTGATATTTATCAGCAGAAATGAATAAAATAAAAATTTGCATACGAGTTCGTTTGCTTTATTGACATATTGGAAATAATTTTAGTTTGACGCTGTCCGTGGATGGAAGCACTGCGTTTTGATTGAAAAATTGACTGAAGACCACCAACATTAAGCGCCAAACAATTTATTTGCTTTTTATTCATTATTATTTTTTGGAATAATTTCTGAAAAATAATTTTTCAATCAACATCGAAAGAGCATGAACATCAACAATGAGAAGATGACGCATTTGGAAGTAAGTGGCAGTTTTTTCACTTTTACGTCGTAATCACTTAACAATGCAATTGAGAATGCAACAGAGTGAGGTTTATTGAAATTTCATATGTAAGTTAATTAATTAGCATTTTCAATTGATATTCACCAATTAGAATTATGTATTATCGTAGGTGTGATTTGTGAATGACAAATTTTGAGTTCAATAATTCTTGAAATTGTATTTTTCGTTTCATTCCATGTTTTGTTGAGAAAATAGGTGATTTAATGAACGTCAAATTTCTGTACAATGAAGTTTGATTAAATAACACCATCTGCGTATTGTTCATCTAATATTAAAATATGGTCTTTTAAAAATCACCCTTACGGTATCTAACATGCACGTTCAACTAACTATAAACAAGCTTCTGCTTGCAAGTCGCTCACTTAAAATTAGCTTCATTTGAACTACTTGGTTTTCCTATTTAAGAAAATTTTCAGACATGCGAAGATGTGTTTTCATTAAGTCAATTTTTTGTTATGGCGTTTTCTGTCCGATAGTTTATATTTTGACTGAATTTTAAATGTCAACTTCATTTGTTTTTTCTTTCAAATAGTCCTTAT
>JYDO01000108.1:101259-142094 GCA_001447755.1 Trichinella papuae | reverse complement strand
ACCGCGTCAAACTATAATTATTTCCAATATATCAATAAAGCAAACGAACTCGCATGCAAATTTTTGTTTTATTCATTTCTGCTGATAAATATCACTAGTGCACTTTGTTTGAGAGAAAATTTAACTGTAGCCATGCCAAACATAAAAGCAATTCTCATTGCGAAAACACTCAGTTCATCTTTCTTACTAAGCATATTTTAAATACTAGAATAATATGAATACAAGATATAAAATGCCTGCTCACTTTATATTATAAGCTGACTTGTAAGAAGACAGAAAAAGTAATGATTTGAAAAAACAATTCAAATAGAGTGACAAATTAAACTAATGACAGTCATTTGAAAATTCAAAAATGACCTACATAAATGGGAATTCAACGCAAAAATCTTTTCACCAAAATATAAGCACACTAAACTGCCCGCTCTGACAAACAAAATTAACCCGACAAAAAATGTAATTTACCTAATGCCTCTGACAATCTAAATTTTGAAATTATAATATAAAGTGATAATAAAGTTGAACAATTCTCTGTACAAAAAACGTTATTTTGCTGTCTTAAATAATGAAAAATACTAAGCGCTTAGTGATATTCGACTTGTTCTGTTCACAATGAAATTCAATGCCATACGCAAGTGTAAATTGAAATATTGAACGTATTCTACACTTATATCTAGACGCCTGAGCTTAATAACAAATTGAAATATGAATTCTTTGAACAACTAAATTAACTTTATAAAACTGAGAATATGTATTTAATTTTTTTTCAATTTCTGTGCAAAAAATAATCAAATAGTTAAACATAAAGACGATCGTGTAAAGACGTCAAGAAAATATGTGTTAATATTAATTTTTTACCTTGATACAGTTTGCTTCACTTGCACATTTGTTACGCACCGCAACACTTAATTGAAAATCATTGAATTATAATATAAACTATTGTTAGGATCTCTCCTTTTCTCTGATTGGTCTGTTACTTTCTAACCTTTTTATCGGTGATTTGGCAATTTATATATACTGTATATTACGATATTTTTAATTATTAATTATATTCCCAAGATTTTATTTTTACATTGTATTTTAACTTAATGCTGAAGAAAAATTTTCACTATTCCATATTTGACACATTGAATATTTGATGACTGTGGAAAACAATATGCAAGTAATTTAAAGTGGAATGGAAGCGTAAATCAACACAGATGCCAACAGAGTGAAGTGAAGAAGTGCACTATTGACTAATTGGCATGCTGATTTTCATACAACGGTAATTTACATAATTCAGCTGTTACTTACATTCAGTGGATTTTTTCACTTAGTCAATTAATTGACCATATTGTGACATTAATATTTTTAACAGTTATTTATTCTCTTTTGAGAAATTGAATTTGGAACAGGAAAATGGAAAAAATTTTTTCCTAATCTGATGACAGTTGAATCAAAATTTTTTCATCAAAAAAAAACTGCCCTGACGAAGAGCAAGATTATTTGTAAAATATTATTTTGCTAAATTGAACTGATACACATTTGCTTGAATACTGCCATTTTATTACTTTTCTCTTTATATATAACATATTCTACATTATCAGACGTATCTGATGCATTGCAAATATGATGTAAAAGATGAGTAAGATGCGAATATGATGTAAAAGTCGCTCGCAAGTAGGAACGAATTTTGTAGACAGTTTTTCCGTGATTTCATTTCAACTCTGACTCACTGCTGCAATAATTTAAATGAAACTTGGTGTAAACAAACCAACAAACAACATCGACGCGATGGCAAGATATGCTAGTGTTGAAGGCAGCATCGTACTAAGATATAACAAGCAAAAAAAATGACGATTTGAAACCGTGAACAAAGCTTTTGAAAACTGCTAATGAAAAATCTTTGGAAAATTTCCACTTGCGTCAAATGAAATTCAAATTTCTTGAATTGTAATATTGAGAAAATATTCGAATTTAATGCAATTTTTTATCGTTAAATAAGTGATAAATTCAAATGATTAAAATATCAATACTGAAACTTAAAGCACAACCGCAAATTCGCACAAAATGACCGCTACAGAAGACGCTGCATAAATTTTTATTACTTATTCATACAGATTAGTCGTCACGTGTCAGACTAATTTCATTTGCACTGTGGCGATGTTTCAATATTTATTTGCATTTATCAATTGGTGAAAGTCAATTTCAACAAGAAAATAATGATTGAAAATACCAACTACTGAAAATAACCCACAAACAAAAGAGCACAATGGAAAACAATATTACCGCACTGAAAATAAAATACGCTTATTAATTTAATCTGGCGATTTGACCGTTGACAATTTCCCTTATTATTTACCGTGAACAGTTTCATGACAACTTTTCAAGTTGGATAACAATTTTTTAATTTTAATAAATTTATGTTTTTTTTCTCTAAAAAACTTAAAAAATTGATTGAAAAATGCATATAAATGATTTTTTGCTCCATTCAATTAATTGCATAGTTTATGAAATATCAAATATATACATAAATGCACATGAACAAACTGACTTACCATTGCATGCTCAAAAACTATTTTGATCATATTTATGTTATTTATCCTTCGACAGTTGCAGCTTTTGGAAGTTTATGTGTGCTGTTTCTTCGAATGGATCAATTACTTGGAACTCGTATTCTCTGACAGCAGTTTCAAAAACAGAATAATCAAAAATAATTGATAGTAAATCGAGTATGGACTTGGTAGCTTTGAAAATTTGAACTTTCGATATAGTCAACCAAATTACAGTAAGATGTTGAAAAAAAAAATTTGAAAAAGATTAAAAGGTAATGCAAATATTTTCAATAACAGTAGGAAAATTCAACGGTAAAAATAATTTGCGTTGATGTTGAAATACAAAAAGACTGTTTATCGTTTAATTAATTTTTTAATTCTTTTTTTTATTTTTATCACAAATTTCACACATGTGAAACAAAAGCAACGGCAGCGGATGGCAAAGAAATTGGAGGCGAACATGGCCAAAAAAAATACGGCGAACCCGTATTATTATTAATATTATAAGCTGCAGCCGCGCTGGCGAGCTGCTTTCGATATCGAGCACGGCGATTGCTGAACCACACCTACAAACAACAACGATGATATCAAAAATGAAAATCACCTTCATCTCAGATCGTGATTTTTCACCTGAATTTTTTCAATGCTAATGCAAGCTTCAATGGCAAGTTCCTGGCGACGTTTGGCATCTGGATAATTGTTTTCGTGGAATGCTCGCTCCAACAATTCTACTTGGCTTACGGTAAAATGGCATCGTTGACGACGAGCATTTTTTCGATCCGCTTTCTCTTCTAATTGAAAAACAAAACATGATACAATGACAATAAAATTTATATGCATTTAAATTACAAAGCGTTGAAGAATGTGTGACGTTGCAAAAAATTTCCGTACAAAACGTATTACGATAGCATTACGATTTTTCAAATGGCAATGAAGTGCAATTTTCAAAATTGTACTATTGCGTATATTGTTTTACGAAAATTGAACATTATGAATAAACTTTATGCAAAAAAACAAACAAAAATTTTATGCTAATTTTCAGGTTAAGCGTAACGACCGGTCAACGCGAGCAAAGGTCGAAGTGAAAACTTGTTGACGTGGCATGTTGTTAAACCCAATTATTATTGGACCTTTATCAATAAACCATGAACTACAATGAACCAATGCTGTTCCCAAGCAGCCGCCGGACCGTCTGCCAAAGCAGACGCCTTTTTGTCGATCAGTTCAAGCGCATCCTATCGCTCACCCAGATCTACTACAATCATGGCCTCGCTTATCAGCTGTAAAAGAGATGCCGCCCCGAGAGCTGGTCAATTGCAGCCGACCAGTAGTGGTCAGTCAAATTGAACTGTCACCAAGTGGTCAGTGATTTGCATCTCAACGATCGCACTGTCACTTTTATACCGCTCTGTCTCTGTACTTCACTCCTCTCTTATAAACTTGAAATAACAGCCGAACTGGCTTATGGAAAATTTCATTCATACCTTTCGTTTCACGCAAACCCAAAATGCGATTTATGCTGTAATCAGATACTGGTGGCCGATCGTTCAAAATTGGTCTTACGGTACTCCAACAACCTTTCCGATCCGCTTTTGATTGTCTCTGCTTATTACCAAGCTGAATATGGTAAAAACATTGAAAACCCATAATAATTATTACAATATCTCTATATACCTGACCAGGTGCTATGCTACCTGTTTCGGCAAAGCGACCCAAAATTTTACTCACGCAACCGTGGGAAATTTTCAACTGCCTACTGATGACGCACGGACGAACGCCAGCCAACGCTAGCTGAATAATTCTCAGACGCAAATAGACTGGCAATGGACGTCCGTTGATGAACATTCCACCAAGCTGATTCAGCCTACCCTGACCAAGAACGGAATTATTAATCAAAACTTCTGAAAAGAGAAAATTTTCAAAATAATAATAATTTAAAGATAGCAATATTTGTAATCAATAACAAAAAACAAACAAAGATTTACTTGATGGCTTGCTGCACGTTTCCATCCTCCTACTCGTAGTAGCTTCAGTTTGGTTAAAAATTCACGTCGGCAATGAAATCTCAGCACTCTCGTCGTTTGTGAGCTAAAAACTTCTGCAGACTAATAATGACCAATGGTCATCGGCCAATCTCACACGTCCAATTTATCAAATGTAACCTATCTTGCCCCGTGCCGACAGTCTGTCTGCCAGAAAATTTCTCATTCCACCAGGCCATGCGTCTTTCTCTATGTGCATATAACATTCGAGCTCTTTCCCATCCAGATAGAAATCAACGATAAGCGAGAAATAAAAATTACAAACTGTGTGCAATGCCAATAAGAATAATTCTTCATTCTGCTTCAACGTTCATTTCAATTGATTCTTACTCACTCCAACACAGCTACACATTTCATATATTCTGAGTTCCTTTTATGTAAATTAACAAATTAATAAAGCATCACTTTAAATAATGATCAGGCACACAAAGTAGAACTATTTCGCAATACCGAACTGTTCAATTTGAACATATTGCAAATGTATATTAAATAATTTAAAAAATTTTTATAACATAATTTATCACAAATTGAACTTACTTTCTATTTACATTTCTTCATTAATTGTAGTTCCACCAGAAACAAATTGATTAAGCAAATTCTTTTTAAAAAAAGTCCTACAAAAACATAATTTATTTAAGATAGGATAAAATATAACTATGATAAACAAAAAAAAATGAATGATTTATTAAACAATTATCATGAAATCAAAAAGAAATAGAAATTAGTTGAATGGAAATTCAATTTACGTATATGATCAATCTATTGTGGAATATACTTCAAGAAACACACAGTTATTTTCAATTCAAAAAATACTAAATTTAAAGAAAACATCACAAGTAAGATTGCATTCAGTGGTAAACTGATTTTAAACTAGTTAATCTTTAAAATGCATGAATAAACAGCAATAGATATTACTTGTAAATTAAAATTGATAAAGACAAACGTACAGAATGAAATTATGATTTGTGTTGTTGATTTATTTATTAAAGTATTGGCATGAATTTAATTGAACCAAGCAGGAATGCCTTTACGATGCCACTGCGTTTCAGCAAGCTCGTTTGCTTTATCGATAGACTGTTGCAGTCGTTTCAATTGCTTCATTTCCCGTTCAAAAGTTATTTCTGGAAATAATTCAGGAAATTCGAAACTAAAATCCTTGCGCATCGTCACATATGCTATCGTCTCATCCGGCTGCTTGTCAATCACTTTACCAAACTCTCCGGCCATTCGAGATGGCTCCTTGTATTCGTCAAAATGACGAATCATTTTGCCCTGACGAATTTCCAAGCGCACCTCACGCACCGGCAGTTGGTATATCTTTTTCAAATATTCCCTCACGTCGTCTGCATTCATTTCTGGAGATACTGCAAACTTTACCATGTATTTTGGCAAGTGTTCATTTTTTTCAGGCTTCAACACTTTCATCCACGTGTCTGGTAAAAACACGCGTGTCTTTTTCACACCGTCTGGAAGAAGACGATGCAATTTTGTTGTCATTGTTGAGCAAATAATTTCCTACAACGACGTAAATTATCCACTGCAGAGTCGATTATTTCAGCTGACAATTCATTTCTAATCAGTATTTTTAATAACAACTTAACATTACTGTATTACAAAACATGAAATGCAAGTAAAATTTTACAATGGATATATTATCAAATTGAACACGACTTAATATTTAATAGCATGAGGCATAAAAAAATTAAAATATTTATTGTAATGTTTTATTTTTATGTTTGTACTCTTATAAAATAATTTATTGTTTTGATAATGATTACTACAATACTTGACAATCATTATACTTTATCATGGCATCATCAAATTATTAACTCTTATCAGATAAATATTCTTTTCTGTTGTTAGAGACGTAGTGTTTACAAGAGTAGAATTGCTTCCAGCGCATCATCGAAACTGATTGTTGGAAATTACTCTTTCAACCTTAATTGTAATTGAATGTAATGTAAGAAAATGGAAGAAAGCTATTTTGCATATGTTCAGAATGAATATTCAATCATTGCAAGTGAAAAACATATTATGAAACACATTTTAAAGAATTTCTCAGAAATTTAAATCTCATGAGGTAATAATTCCTGAACGGATACAATGATTATGTAGTAATTGGGGGCATTCCACTCTATGTCTTTTCACGCATGATGATATGGCTGGGAATAGTCAAAAATATTGTGTCTGCGTACAGTATTTACATAAAAAGTACAACATAAAACGTTGATTGGTTATCGAATTATTGAAGCAGGGTAATGTGTTCGTTTTGGAAAAGAATAGAAAGACGACGACTAGCAAATCGGATAAAATGGTTATAAACCCTGTTAATATCTTCTACAAGTTTGAGAGTAGATTATTTCCTGAATGTTATGCTGAAATGCGGTAAAAGGAAAAAAGACATTCAAGAGAATCATTTACAAATACTGAATCTACCATCTCTGGGATACGCGAACTTTCAGATAAAAAATGGCGACCTAATACCTGAAGGAACTGCTTCATTTTGAATGACAAAACCGTTGTACAGTTTCTGATAAATTCAGCTTGTGTGCAAGCAGAAAGAAGTAGGAAAAATAGGATTTTTCTTTGATAATGAAAAACTTTTCTCAAAATTCATCACCGATCAAACTCCTAAGATGCTTGTAATTTTTCATTAAATTTTTCTATCAAATTAATTCTGAAACCACAAAAGATTATATATCGTTATTGGTTTCATTATCTAAAATTTTAAGCAGTCAAAATCAGTTTAAAAAAGATTTCTAATTAATTTGCACAGTTGATGTTGTATATCTTTTCTTGAAACTTCTCATCTTTGATATTTTCAATAATTTCACCACAATTAATTCAGTCGGCACAATCAATAATAGAATTTGTAAAAGTTGTGGCCCTCAGGAGGGCCGTTGGGTTAAAATCATTGCTTGACTTAACATTGTTGAAGAGATCATCTCATTCTTCGTTTTTTCGACAGCATGTTTGAATTTCCATTCCATCATGAAAGGAATAAAGAAACTCCTCCTTGCAAATTGTACAATAAGAGGGAGTTTTACTGTGTTCCTTTGGGGTAGTTTTTACCGCTTCTTGTGTAACTTTCAACGTTTCTTCACATTCTTCATCATCACTCTTCTGAATCATCAACACTCTTTTATCCACACATTTAGGCTCTGCTTCAGAAGTTGAAGGATAAACTACCGAAAGATTTCCAGCTTTTTGCCTTTTATCGTTATGTTTTCTCGCTGCTGTAATAGAAATCAGGTAAACTAAATCACTGCCATTGCCATCATCCTTCATCTCTGTAGACATTCGCCAGTCTGAGCCAGCCACTCGATACATACCATCTCCATGAAGCATTGGAACTTTCTCACACGTATCGTACGAAATGACAATCTCATCTGGAATAATCTTTTTCTTATGCAACTTCGACGTTTTCTTTCGTCCTTTGATATCTTTCGGACGAAAAATTGCTTCCAGAATTGCATCCTTCAAAAATGTCGTAAACGAAGAACGTATGCCTTCATACATCGCTTCATATTCTTCATGCCTACATTTGAAATCCACAAAAATCGCCATTCTTCTCTCCTCACCTGGCAAAGTAGCGTAGCCACTTTCACCACATTCAATGATGCATTTGAATTTCTTTTTAATCGCCTTCAAATTTGAACACTTCCTACCACCAAGAAGTATGCCCAAATCCACACCATCGAACAAACACCGTTCTAACATCCAAATGTTAAAAACTTCAATTATATCCGCATTTTGATCGCACAATTTGTGTATGACAAATTCTTCGTGAATTTCAAATTTCAGCACCTCTTTTCCACAGATTCTATCATCAGAAACATTTTCTAAACGTGAATCTTTCGAATGAATGCGTCGCAGTCTATCTTTATTAGCGGAACTCATCACCACTGAGAAACAATTCAACACAACAAAGTAAATGATAAAACCTTTTCAAAAGCTAAGAAGTGAACAGCCGGAGCAAACCAAAAGCACAAGGTGAAAAAAATACGCAAGAATGAACCTCGAGGAAAAAACACTTTAATAAGTAACGCCCTAATTTAAACTCTTTACTGACCAATCAAAATCGTCGCATGACTATCACAAACACTGTAAATCATGATATGTATTCAATTTAATAATTAAAATAGCTAGTTAATAATTAAAATAAAAATTATTCAAATAATAAAGAAGTTGAAAAATCCTTCAATTTCTATTTAAAAACATTTCTTTTTATGAAAATGTCTTGAACAGATCAAGAGTTAGAAAAAGAAACTTTACACCTGAACATCTAAATTATCAGTTCTTTTCTTTAGATTCATTTTTAATTTAAACCATTCGCGCTATTGTGTGAACTTATAAACTTGGTCAAAAGAGAAAATTTCTAGAAATGAAAAAATTCCAATTACAATAAACACATACGTCAACACTGGGAAATTAAATATTTTAAATAAAAATGAGCCGACAAATAAATGATCAAAAAATCTCAACATTAACGACAAAATTAACAAATTTATTTAGTTTTTTATTTAATTTATTTAATTTCAGTATTTTAAATCTACAAATTTTCAGTTTTTCCTTTCATCCATATAGTCAGCTGTTTTAGATTAATCTTCTAATTTCACTATACATCAAAATTTTCAGATTGCTTACTTTTAAATTAAAAAAAAAAAAACAACGAAATTACCTTCGTCTGTAAATAAACTATGCCAACGTGAACAATAAATACAAATTTTTATCAGCAGGCAAAATTTTAACTGCATCATACTCAAATTTTGGAAACGATTTATCAATATGCAAACAGCTTAAAACTGAACTTTGAAAAGACAGACTATTACTATTCTTAAAAATTCCTCAATTTCCATTTTAGTACTAACAACAAAATAACACAAGGGCATTAATCAAGTCATGCAAGACTCTTAAGGGAGACACAAAAAGGCTATAGTTAAATATAAAATTAACCGTAACATCTATTTGCAAGAAGAATTACTGTACAAACCAACATTTCACTTATGTAATTTCATCAAAAATTTATTTCACTCAATTTATCGTTTGATAAAAAAAATAATGGCTACTCTCATGTCGGAGATAATTAACACTTCCAAAAAAGAGTGTAATAAATGAAAAAAAATTAAAAGTTATTCAAACGCATATTCTCAATAAATGGCCAGACTATGTTCAATGCTCATTTTTAAAATTCTTTCTTTCAGTTATTGCAAAAATATGCTAAACTATTACTATTTCATTAAAATAACGCATAAAATAAAAAGCTTTTTACAATTTTATCCATAAAAGTTGGTTAGGTGATTACTAATAATCGTGAAGATGAAAATTCAACACACTTTTCTAAATAAAACATAACATTTAGATGTTTTACACGGATAATTTGAAATTGTTTTGCATCATTTACTTACATCTCACCAAATAATGTTAAAAAGGTATAAATAAAAGTTGTTTACATTTGTAAATCTTCATATTTTTCAATGGAATTTTAATTCACGTTAAAAAAATAACTTTTATCATTCCGATTAATTTTGCTTTGAATTCTACATCAGTTACTTGGCGCATATCAAATGACTCCATTTAACCAACAATTTTTTTAATGAATACTTACCCAATTAACAAAATTTAAATCGAAAACATTTTTCGCTGGAAATTTTTTCTTATGCCTGAAGCACTTCTTAGCAGACTGTTTTCATTGTTATCATAAGCAGAAATGGTGATGTTGATTAAATATTATGCAAAAAATAAAATTTTTTTGTTTTACAGTTTTTGATATTTTGCTTAGACAAGTTCACAACCGTTTAACTAATCGCATGTCATTCAATACTTATTACCGTCAGCAACAGTAATCAAGAAACATAATTACGAAACTGTAATCAAATGTTTTTTCACTTTTAATTTTGTTCAGTTGAAGCATTTATCATGTTTCATTCATATGTCTTCTCAAAATACCCTAAACTTTCATTTCCTTAATACTGCAGTATAATTGTTGTTCAAATTTGAATTTTGAAATATTAAACCTTAATTATCTTTTCCATTTTTCCCAACTTAAGTAAAAATTTGCTTGTGATCAAATATTTAATTTAATAATAAATTCATAAAAATATTTAAAAAATCAATTTAATTTTATGAATAATTTATGAAGTGAAATTTGGCAACATTATTTAATAATAAAACACCGTAATCTACAAATATTACCTTATTCTTACTTTACATTAAATTATTTTTCACGTGTTATAATATCGTAAACAAGGTAACCGTTATATAATTATTATTAAATTGATCAAATATAATTTTTAAATATCCATTTTCACCTTAGAAATGATTTTTCGTACCTTGCTTTACAGTTTCAATAATTGACTATTCGAAACAAAACTGTAAGTTTGCAAAATATAAAAACATTTGAAGCCTTCCTTGATGTTTAATTTCTTATATTTTTCATTCAGTTATCAGTTTTCGTGTAAATGAGAATTGTAATATTATTAGTTACTGATTTTCTGTTTGAATAACAAAATTGAATGTTTTTTGAGGGAAATTTTGGAAAAGAGCAGCATCATTTATATTTTGCGAATTATTTATTATATTTACAGAAATGGTTGTCGTTGAAGAAAATATTCCACTGTTGATTGCTCGTCTGAGAAATTGCACTGCTTCATCTCAGCATGCAGTTTCCAGACGAGATCGCTTTATAGGTTTTTCAATATTGCTGCAGCCACCAGATAAACATCGCAACATGCTTGCAGATTTGCGCACTCGTACTTGCCAACGGAAAAAAGAATTTTTTTATCGAAAATGCAAAACGAATGCGCAAAGCGTGGAAAAACTCAAGCGATTATTTGGTAATCTTGCAGTTTCTTTTGTCAGCAATTATAAAAAATTTCAGGGTGGTTAATTTTCTTTTTTTTTTTAGATCAACTTGAAGGATTGATTGAAGATGATGATCTTAAAATATCTATATTTGCTTTTCTTTTCACATTGGATTTAAACAACAAGGTCGTCGCGGAAAAGTTCCTTTCATTTTCTGTGACACCGTCCGACGATTCATCATGTCTTCAATTCCAGGTATGAAATTAATAACTTGTTGCTTTTAATTTTTGAATTTTTATGATGAAATTATTTCATCAGCGAAAGCTTCCAAAATTTCCTGTTCACTTGGATGAGGCCTGTGAAATGCACTGTTCCGACTTGCTTTTTCAAGGTTTTTTGCATTATATCGTTTCATTGCCATTTGCTTGTTATTAATGCAGTATTTGATTTTAGAACATAAATTGAATGAAATGTTATCCACAATTGATACTACAAAAAAGAGTTTATCCAATTCACCAGTTACTTTGACTGATTTGATGCAACGGAACAAGCACACTCAAAATTCAAGCCAAATGCTCAGCGAACTTTCAGAGAAGCATTTAACCGTTATACATCAAGATGCGATGGATTATGCTTATTTGTGGATGAACGTTGGTTCGAAGCCTTCGCATCCAAGAATATTATCTTTGGAAACGTTCAAATACAACATCTTTGGTCTAATACTTGGTTATGAGACGGACTTTTTCCGTTTAAATGAGGCCAATGTGAAGACAGTTGATGAGCTAGCTAACATTATGTTTTTTTTTCATGATATTCTTTTTTAGGAAACTACAAAATTTTTTATGCCTGTAAAGATTTGTGTTGAAGGGATCGTTTGGGAAACGTTTGAAATGTGTCTAGAGCAATTTTTGGAAACTGGCAACAGGTTAAAGTTTCCTTTCAAGTCATTTTCTGTTTAAATTTTTCTATTTAAATTGCAGTGCAAGATGTGTTTCTACGTTGGTTCATTACGAATCACCATTGTGTCGCACAATGCAAAGCTTTCAACTAGCACTTTCAGCGATTTATTTTACTTACATGAGGGATGTTCAAACGATTGTCAAAACTGGCACAGATTTTGCTCAAATTGTGACTGGTTTGAATCATTTCATCTCATTTATGAGGTTATATATATTTCTCGGCGTTTTCTCATTATATATATTTTTTTTCAATTTATGAAAATTTATTCTGAAAATAGCAAACTGTAGGTGTTTGGGAAATTTATGCGACAAAGTTCTGAGCCGACTTGAAATTAGTGAAAGTGGAAGAAGAGCGGTAAAAGTATTGGTTTATATTTTAATTTTATAACAAATTGTTATTAAATTTACAGGTAGGCTGGCTTTGGAATACACTTTTTGAATACTGTGAACTGAATTCGGGAGACACACTTTATCCGAATGCATTTGCTCATCTTCTAGAGAGATCTTTTATTCCATTGAGAAAGTAAGCATCAGAAAACTCATCGTGGAAAGTGAAAAGATGTTTTTTATGTTTTTTGAAATGTTTGTTTCTGTTTTGTAGTACAATTGAATTATTTTGGAAAGATGGTGTTTGGTTGGACGATCATGAAGAATTTCCACTGATGAAAGAAATACCTGTTATTCAGTGTGGTAAGCATTAAGCTATTTCAGTAAATTATGGTTGAATTTGCGCGTAAATATTCTCTTGAAAAGTTTCATTGTATTAATTGTTTCAAGATTATGGTTTTGAGACACATTTCCAAGATACGATGATTGTCTACAATGGGCTTCCTAATAGCTTTCCTCAATTTCTTGAAGATCCACTTTCATTGCTGCTGGATCGTCATTTGGATATTTTTCTTTTAAAAAATTACTCAGAAAAATTCCAAGTATTACCATAGTTTAATTTTTGTTCAAGGCAATCTTTTCATCTCGTAATTGATACTTTTAGGTAGAAGAATGGATGAAAGATAATTCTGCAATCATAGCGAAATCGGATCAAATGTCAAACGTTTTTGCCAACTTTGATATTCCGCAAAGTTTACGAGTGAAGAATTTTTTAATGGAAAATTTCATAGTTGAAAAGTATGTATTTTTAATAATAGATTTACATAACTTGTAATTTGAACTTATTTTCATTTCTTATTTTACCATTGATTTGTGGTGAAATGTTTAATTTGAAAAAGAAATGCTTTTAAAATAGTTGCAAATAATACATACTGTAAATAAAAGATTATTAGGTATCATTCATGATTAAATTCGAAACTTGAAAAAAAGTGATTTTGTTTAATTTTAACGTTAATAGTTTAGATTGAATCAAAGCGACGAATGCTTGTTGGCTTATTTCCGACAAGAAGCTCACATTGATAATGCTTGCGCATTGTTGAAGAATGTTTTTTTATGCGGTGACGCAAAAGCGATGGGCACTTTGTGTGATTGTCTGTTTCCATGTATTTCGGAATCAGTGAAACCGAGTTCTGTACTTCGCCCGAAAATACTTCTTCCAATATTGGATGAATCATTTGATCACGTGTTGAACAACTTTAAGCCATGCTCATTTACTTTCCAGGTGGTTTTTATTCCTAAAAACTTTACTCTCACCGACGTTAGACTTTTTGCCTGTTTGAAGCCTTGCCTTTACCTCAACTGGCCACTGCGTCAGCTTATCACTGAGCACGTTATTCAATGTTTTGAACAATTGTGGACTTTTGTCATGTATATTCATTTTGTTCGATGGCTGCTTCATTCAGCATTTTCTTCTTTCGTACATCTGGATGACAAACATCTTGCATCCAATCATCGGTGAGTATTTTATTTTTCAAATTATCATTTCTGTTATAATTATAATTTTATTTTATCAATGTTCACATGCAATTGATGTATTTCTTTTAAAATGAGTATTTCATCATTTCATCGTTGCGTTACGGACGTTAAAAATAAAGAAATAAATAAATTTCAATTATAATATTTCAAATTATATATTTGATGTTTTTTTTTTCAAAATTATATTTGTAATTTTCAGATTGCATGTTTATTTTTTTCAATTGAAAAATGCAATCAACGAAATATTGGCATTTTGGATGCATCGTTTGATAAATGATTGTTATTCGGCATTCAAACAGCGTAGCTGCAAAGCGCAGTCGTTGGCTCAGCTCCGTCAAGCGGTGGTAAATTTTGCCGATGACGCTTTTCAAATATGCCTTTTGGAAGAGAGTTGCTCACCTGCTCGTCAAATCATCAATCTACTTCTGGTGAGCGTTGTTAAATTCTGTCGTTCAATACAGTGTGGCAGTTATGATTTGGCCATCTTCTATGCTAAACAAGCTCAATTGCAGATGAAGAAAATTTGCACCGGTCAGTAGTGGATTTTGTTATTTATTAATGTTAATACATATATATATTTATTTTGTTTTTCCGTCGTTGCAGAATTGATTGGTACTCGTAAGCATTTGAAAGATTTAGATTTCAGTCATTTGATGTTGAGAATCAACTTTAACGACTTTTTCTCGACCGGTAAATAATTACCTCGACAAATGCATTGTGCAAAATTTACGTAGCGCAATTCTATTTGACAATAATCATTGCCGATAAATCGAAAAAATTCAACTTGGATAATGATTGTTAACAAGAATAATAACACAGCGGAGAAAATCTATTCTCACAATATTTGAAAAAGAAATTTCGTCTCTTTTTTACTTCCCTGTCCTACAATGTTATTTCGAGAATGTAACTCTTATATATATATATATATCCCCACAACTGCTTGATATTAATGAATAAATATTTGTACTTGAGAATTTTGAGGTAGCGGTCTGGTTTTTACACTAAAGCTTGTTGTCCAAGTCATCAGGTGAAGAGAAACAAATATTATTCAGACAATCATCATCAACATCATAATTATCATTGTTCCAGTTGGTGCTGAATTCGAATTCGAGCAAAAGGGCCAGAGGATGCATTCGTTTATCAGTAGTTCAACATTGCGCACACTTTGATCAAATCAGCACCGCTGCAGTGCACAACTGGCCAAAGTGGTGATGCTTCTTCAGGTTCAATTATGCATCAATCAAAAGAGTCAGTTGGTCTTTTTGGATATCCAGTCGAACGTCGACCAACCTCTGCACCATTCGACCACTGAATTAATATTCTGCATCCTCAGTCGTAGGTTTCACCTCCCCTCTGACAACTACTCAACGGGAAAAGTTTTCATTAATTGATACAGAGTATTTTATGGTAAGATTTGTTTTTCGAAACTGGAAAAACAAGCGCAAATTTTTCAATATCCAGGTCAGTGGATCATGTTTAAATTTAATTTTTTTTTATCATATTTGTGAAAGCGAACCGACGAAATTTAAATTTTTACTGTTTACGGTTGATTTTTTGCTGGTAGTTTGTTTGTTCAACGAAAAGCTTTCAAAAAGCAAGCAAGCAAACAAACAAGCAAAAAGTACTCTAACAAGAATTTAATTTAGATTTGAATGAAGTATCTCAGTATGTGGCTTAACAAATACAATTGTTTAGCAAATTTTGCTTTGGAAAATCCATTCCAAAGACGAGGAAATGATGATGTCATTTTGAAATTTCTTTAGATTTAGGCAAAGTTAAATGTTTCAACTCACGTTTGAATGTTTTTCCCAAAGTGTTTGAAGCATCCAATTGGTAGTAATATTGAATTTTTTTTTCATATCAATAATTGCTTTTTAATATTTAATACAACTGCTACGAAAATACCGCTTCATCTTTTATCTTTGAGCAGTAATATCTTTTGTTTTTGCCTTACTAATTTAGTTTGCTCTATTGATTTGTTCAATTTTATGCTTTCATTTAATAAATTTAGTTATTTTTAAACGTATTTCCATTGTTAATGTAGGTATAGATTTTTCCATTATAAAACATATTTAAAATATTTTTTACAATTAAAATTTATTTCAAAAATTGTATTTATTATTGTTAAAAAAATTTTATATAAGATGATTAATGCAAAGCTATAATATAAAAATAATAAAAATAAAACATTTCGTTTATGAAATGATTCGAAATTTAAAACTGCTTTTTTTTAAATTTATTTAATAAAGTTTTATAATTGTGTAAATATTGTACTTTTTTTAATAAAATAAATGTCAGCATGCTTAAAATATAATTTATGTTATTCCAGCTGACTGTAATGAATTTTGAATTTGAACTTACCTGCAAATAGTTATACTGTGGTTTGGTACCATTTGGCTTTGGCGTAGTTATTGTTTTCGTTCCATTGTTTTTCACTTTGAAATATAATCTGGCAATTTGTTTGATGCTGTTGTATTGATCGTCGGACGATAATTTTATGCAGAAAAATAAAAGTATGATGTTTAGAGTGCTGTTTTTTTTTATTTCTCAATTAGCATTGATTCTTTTTCATTTGATCCACGGTAGTATTAATTGATCACGGTCAGTAGTTTGTTTCTGTTTTACCAAATTTGTTGGACACGTTGAACAATGCATGTTCAACGTGTTTGTTCTATTTCAGTCGACGAAAACGAATGCATGCTAGTAAAATTAGCCTGGCCATTTGTAGGAGAGTGTGCTGTCTTAGCTGGTAATTGTGCCTTAGCCCTTATTTGCTGTCGATTCATTTACATTAGTTTCGAAATTGGCAATGACAAATTGCTAGTAAAGTATGAATTCGTTAAAGTCGATTTGGCGCTAATTGAGTTACTCTCACAAGCACGAACCATGCGATCCGGTTTGCACTGCGAGATGATGCACTTGAAATTTAAAAGGGCGCTTTATCGTGGACGAAGAATAGAAGCGACTTTGTCGTTCAAGCAACAGTTTTCTTGTTGTAAAGTTTGCAGTTTTGACAATTTTGCTGAAATAATGTCAACTGCAATAGTTGGAAGTTGGTTATCATTTTTGTTTTGTTCTTATGGCTGTTATTATTATTATTATTATTATTGTTGGGTTGTTTATGCGATATGCATGTTTTTTTTTGTATCTTCATCAGTCAGTATATCATCTTGTCTTCTTCTTCTTTAATTATTGAAATCGATCCATGTTTGTTTTTGGTTGATCATTTGAATCTAGCGCGGCAGATTTATTATTGGATTTGGCGATTAATGCTGCGACAACATCATTTTCAGTTAGTTGACTAGCTGAATCTTTCTGCTTTTGAATCGATCGACTTGATGAGGGTGGATGTATTATTGCCAGTGGCGTTGATCATGGCATCAGCTTATGAATCATTGAATAATTGTCGCGTTTGATTTTGTTTTTTTATGTTTTTATGGCAACGGTTGTTGCTGCATTTTGTGCGATATAAAAATGCACAAAAATGGAAAGTTTCTTGCCTCTTTTCATTTGTGGAGGTCACATATTGCTTGCTGGTGGTGGTTGACCGAAACTGTAGTTGGTAATTGTTTGTTTATTGGCCACTCTGTTGGTCGCCGAGGTGCGAAGTTGAAGAAGACGTTTGCTCAACGGTGAAAAAGCAATATTGACTTTGTCTGGGTGTAGAACTGTGAAAGCGATGAGTCATGCTTGTCAGTGTCGTTCAACAACGCTGGTTTAATTTATGCATGGAAACATGTTTGCCGTCCATCTTCTTTGTTGTCAGGATTGTAGTTGTGATGTTCAGTATTTTTCCGTTCACTGGATGCATCCTCTGATATTATCTGTGTTGATGTCTTTTTTTTTGTCCAGGGTCGATGTTGTACAATTTGATCATGATTCTCTCACGCGATTAATATAGAACTTTGGCCTTCAGAATTGCGCGCTCAAAAGTGCGTGCGGTCATTTTCATCGATTGTTCAAATAATTTGCAGGGAATTTAGAAGAAAAAAAAGAGAGAGAGAGAGAGCAGCATATTTTAAAATTACTTTTATGTTCATTGTAATCTTTGCTACGATGCAATTTTTTGGTTTTTTTTTTGAAAAAGAAGTTGGCGCATTTTTTAAATCTGCATGAATTGTCAATTATTGAAAAATGTAAATTCTTTTTAGGCGTTGACTGATGGGATGACGACCTAAATGACGTCAATGAAGAAGGTATGTTTAATTTTTTTTGTTATTGTTGTTGTTATTCTTTTTATGATTTTTTGAATTTGTGCTTAGTTTTGGTCAAAAATTATTATTATCGTTATTGTAAATTTGCAATTCAATTTCATTAAATATCCCTGGAACAGGTTGATTAAGTTTCATTGTGCTATTGCACACTTTTCCAATGAGTCATAGTTGATGGAATTTGTGTGCATACAGGTTGGTTGATTGATTGAATTTGAACAACCAGGCGAATAAACTTCTTTACTGAAAAAGTGGCTTTCTTCTCGTTTCCGCGATGATAATGCATACAATAGGCATAAGTTGAATTTAATTGTATCAAGATTGGCAACCAGTTTCAGTTTCATCATGCTAACGCATATGACCAAGCAAAGTGATATAAATATATATATATATATATATGCTGCCGACTGTTGGTGTGATATCTGTTTGCTTGCTTGACGATGTCGATGGTGAAACTTTCAACATTGTTCCATTCTATTCTATTCAGTACCAGTTACGCGTGTATTGGTTTAGTGTTTTTTATGCAAATTGAAGAAAAAAAGTTTACATATGTGGATTTTAGCGTTGTGCACTGATTTTGATAATCAACAATTGTATGTCGTGAATTAGTAAGTAGTATTTTTGTGATTGCTATTTCAAAATTTTCAGCGAATTATATATACTGCTGATTTGGGTGATAAAATTTTTTTCCCCGGTGGCTTTAAAGTGCTGTTGCATGTCGATTTTTGCTTCATTTTCTCCAAGAGACCGGGCTTGATTTGAAAGAGTGTAGGAGACATTGGAGGGACGCTTTTTCACCAGTCCTTGACTGAATAATCTACATCCACCACCACGCTCGACGCAATAAATCGAGCGTTGTTCTTCTTTGACAAATTTCTTGCAGTTTAATTTCAAATAGCAGTGCTGTGTTGCATCATGCTGGTTTGCTGTTCTATTATACTTTTATTATTATTCTCGGTTTAATTTTGCTTAATCAGATTTGTTTGTTTGTTTGTTCCCTGCGATGATTCATCATCATCATCAGTTTACTTTTTATTTTGAAAATTAATTTTTTTTTTTCTATTGTGTTATGTTCGTTTTTTTTTGCAATTTTCACATTGGTGTGCATTTCACAATGTCAAGTGTAATTGTTAGCAAGCTGAAAAAAATGACCTTCGAATGTCACTGCTAGCCAGGTGATCAAAAAGTTATTGGTGCTGTTTTGTGGTGCATTTTTTTTTCTTTTCCAATTTAGCACACTGGTAAATTATTTAACATGTTGAAACGGATGAAGCATCATGTGAATTTTTTATTTTTTTTTTTGTTTTTCAAATTTCAATCTCTGTCAATTAAAGGCCATAATAAGCTTTTCAGCATTTGCAATTGCTTAATCAATAAATATGCCAAGAGGGTAATTTTTTGAAAATTGGTGGTTTTGATAAACTGCTTTTCACCCATTTTTATTATTTGTGCAGTTTTGAAACCTTGACCTTGTTTTGTAAATGTGAAGAGAAAAAAAATGGAAAATCCACATTAAACTGCCGCAAGTTTTAGTAGTGTGTTGTGCAAAAGTTGCACACACTGAGCAAGAGGTGAAAATGTTCAGTTCTCTACCATTTAGCAAAGTTGGTTGATTGGTGTTGTAATTATTTTAGGTTTTAATTTTTGCATGTACAATGCATTTTTGTTCAGGATGTCGATTGATTGATTATTGCTTGGTGTTGGTGTTGTTGCACCACAATGAACAACACCTGCTTTTAGCTACTTTTTAATTTATTGCCATTGTTGTTGTTGTTGTTGTATGATGCTAGGATGCAACGCGCGAAAAGGTTGTCGCTTTTTCAGCGCTTGGCAAGTCATAAAATAAGTGTTAACGACTTTTTACTTTACGTTCAATGATATATAATTCTCTGCTCTTTCTTGCATCTTCCAATTTTTGCTAATTTTGCTAATGTTGCTTGCTGCTGCTGCTGCTAGATATTCAATTGTCGATTGTGTATGCTTATTTGTTGGTGTTTCAGATGACCGAAGGTCGGCGGACTCAGGTAGTGCTGCTCGATGACCGTCGTTTGGAGATTGTCGTGCAGACCCGTTTGACAGTGGCTGAGCTGATGAATATTGTCGCCTCGCACTGCCATTTGAAAGATCCAGACAAGCAATATTTTGGTCTCGCATTTCAAGACGACAAGTAAAATAAAATTTTTTAAACTATAATTTTATTCATAATATTGTTTGTGAGATTTTTTCTACAAACAGGCAACAGCTATATTGGTTGCACGATGACAGACGGGTGCTCGATCACGAGTTTCCAAAAAAGTTAGCCCCTTCTAGTGCCGTATTGACGCTTCACCATTTAGTCAAGTAAATCAAGCGATCATTTATTAACAACTAAATATACAGGATGCAGCTTTTTGTGGAATTATTCTTTATATATGCATATTTTTTTTTTTTTTTGAAGATTTTATGTCGACTCGTTCATGCGATTTGCCAACGCTGCATCGGTGGAGTTGTTATTTTTGCAAGTTCGAAATCAAATTTATCGGGTAAATGAGCAAATTTTTAAAAAAAAAAAGAAAGCAAATTTTCACGCATATTTTTACAAAATTGAGAACAATTTGATCATAAAATTGGTTTATAGCCGCCAAATTGCTTTGCCGAAACTTCTGTCATGAACAAAATCAATTCTATTGAATGTCATTCAACTTTTATCAGAAATATGAACTTTTATTTTATTTCATTTCATTTCTTCAATACTTTTCCAACTGTTGCAAATGTTCAACGTAAAAGCACACTTTGTCTAGTTGCTTACTGTTGTTTTCACACTGTAGAAGTTATGCTACCTGCAAATCATTTTTTGAATTTATTTGGTCAATGAAATAGTGTGAAAATTGCAAAAAAAAATTTTAATATTTATTTTTTTTCAAAAAATTTTCATTTTTAGAATGTCATCAATGTCGATCACGATACCATTTTCCAACTGGGTGCTCTGTTGGTTCAAGCTTACTACGGCGACTTCAGAAAGTGCGTTCTCTTTGAATTTCATTTGATTATTTGCTTATCGATCGATTTTTCTTTTTCTCAGCGAGAATGCGACGAGGAATGCGATCAAAAAATTGCCGGTATTTCCAGAAAGCGTGCTCAGATATTACTACTCTCCTTTGGAATGGTAATAATGTTGAACATTGTTTGTTCTGTTTAATTGAATAATATGCACAGCGTTGTTTCAGCGAGGATCAAGTTATTGAAATACACAAAAATTTGACGGGTATGAGTCGAGGCAGTGCTGTTGTAAAGTATGTTTTTCTTTTTTTTGGAAAATTTAATATTATCGTTCAACAAAAAACGTCCACATCAATTCTACTAGATATTTGACTTTGGTCGAACGGATAGAAACTTATGGCATGCATTTCTACGAAGTGAAAGTGAGAATTTGTGAATAATAACGAGAGAAACAGCTTGTTTAAAAAAAAAATTTTTTTTTTTCAATCATTTCAAAAGGACAAAGTTGGTTCACCGTTTGTTCTGGGATTTTCCAGTCGTGGTATATTTCAGTTTAATAGCAACGACAAAAGCAGTGCGTTACGGGTAAGTTGGTTTTCGTGCTGGTAATTACAATTTCAAAAGTGTTTCAACGCACGTCATCAGCTAAATTTTTTTCAGAGTTTTGGCTGGAATCAGTTGGAAAATTTATACTACCGGGATAAAAAGTTTTCCGTAGAAGTGCACGATCCGAGACGGTATGTGGCGTTGTCAATGTAGAAATTAGCATTAGTGTTCTGTTTTTATTTCAAATCACATCATGTGCATGTTGTTGTTGTTGTTGTTGTTGTTGTTATTGTTGTTATGCATTGTAGTGGTGTATACGTATTCTGTTTCTAGTGTTGTACATGTGTTAAGTTCTTTCAATCCTCTTGAGGACGCATTCCAATCTTCCACAGTTCCTGGTGATAATTTGATCGCCGCTATTGGCGATCCTACAACTCAGTACGTTGTTTTGCATTCCTTTAACGGAGATAGATTTAGATGTTTTTTTTTTCTTATTTTATGACTGCACGAATTTTTAGACATTATTTTAAAGTTAATCACGCAATGTTTTATTTCATTTAAAAAAAAAATTATCCCAGGGTTTCGTTGAGTCGACGAACGTTCGTACCGAGCAATGTGCATGTGCTTGTCTACTTATGCGAATCGCCTCAGTTGTGTAAAAATATTTGGTCGTTGGCCATATCTCAGCACCAATTCTATTTGGATAACAAAGCCATCAGCAAAGTAATTTAAATGATTAATTTTTATCCGCTCATTCAAGCACTTCTAGAAAGACAAAAACGTACAAATCAGGCACATCAACGAACTGTTGGACAATTTGAATAAGCTTCCCTTTTCCGCGATACGCATGCATACAGACACGTCGAACAACAGTACCTCAGATCTAGGCTCGTCCGTTTCGTCGCAGAGTCTTCGTTCGTTGCCCAACATGTGCTATGCTGGTATTTGTGGAATTTTTCTTTTCTTCAATTACTGAGATACATTTTTTTACTCGTCAGATGAAGAACAAGCCAGAGATTCGGAATTTTACAAGCAACTGCAAAGTCGCAAACAAGCGTTGGAACTTCTTCTCATCGAAAAGCTCAAAGAATTGAAAGACGTCTGCATTCAGGAAGGGGTAAATTGTTGGAAAATTTTTTTGATAGTCAATCTTTATTTATGATTAATCATATATTAGAATATTACGGGCGAAATACCATCTGAGTTGTACAGCGCATTGGCACCCGGCGAAGCAGAGCCGAAGATCAAACGACGTGTGGGCACTTCGTTCAGTATTTCACCGGATTTAGTCAACAAATTGGTCACGGTATGTATTTATATTGTAAATTGATCAACCGAATGTGTTTTACAATTTTTCAGTTTAATTTTTTTTTCTTTTTTGAAGCATAGGATTTTTAATGAATGTTTTTTGATGTTGATTGATTTGACTTTGTTTGAATTTTTACTTTTTTTGTTTCAGATTGATCATATTTCAAAATTGGAAGCAGATGTGGAGATTAAGCGAAAAATTGTCGCTGGTCACGAGAAGCTGGTGAACGATCCGAGCGTGTCGAGTGTGGTACGCAGGCGTCGCCGTCAAGATCTCAAACAAGCAATGCAACAATTGAAACAGTTGGAAAATCAGTTGGAACAACTGTGCCTGACTGCCACTAAATACAGTAAGATAATTTTTGAAAACCTTTTTCAAGTGCAACGCACAATTAATTGCATTGATGTCTTTTCTTTTGCAGGTATGCATTGTATAAATTATTCGCATTCGCCTTACAAAAGTGACAAAACGAATTCGGTAATCCGCGGACAAGCTTCTCCATTTCCTTGCAACTCGTTGGGACGTTTGCAGAGTTGTCGTAACGCTGCTAGTAGTATGGCTTCAAATAGCCGTTTGTCACCGCTTCGTGGACGCGATGCTTTGCCATACTATTCACAAGCTCCTTCGACGTCTGCATCGAACAGTCGACTAAGATCGGTAATACATCATTATTTTTGAGAAAACCATTCAGCTATCCCATCTTGTGCATCTATAGATTGTGTCCAGATGATAGTTTTTACATTGGCTTTATTTTATTTTTAAAATTTACCTTAACTTATTTAAAATATATGCACAGTTTATTGTCATTTTGTTCAGTAGTAGTAGTTAGGTTTGATTTTTTCTTGGTTTTGTTGCGAATTGTTGCAATTATGCTGTTGATTTCAGGCTTCCATTCCCAATTCACCGAATCTTGGTTTACGATGTGGTCAGGATTCAGTGCCTTGTAGTAGTGGCTTATTGGAGTTGAACATGAGACAGTCGTCGTCGTCTGCGGTCGGCTACCGTCCATTTGTTTCTTATCAAAGCAAATACAGACAGCAGAACTATCCAACTTTGTTGGACCGGCCGAACGTCGGCGTTGGCTGCAGTCGCAGTATGTCATCGCAGTCATTGCAAAACGACGAGCAAGATGTGCTCAGTCCGTTGAGGCTGTTTCCAAAAGTGGACGCGGTTGATCACGCCCTCGGTTCATACAATGTACCGCAGCAGAGGACCAGCTGGGATCAGGATTGTCTGGAACGGATGAATCATGCTGTTCTCGGCAGCTCAGAGTCGGTCAATTCTGGCTTGACGCATCGCAGTATTTCTAGCAGTGCAGGTGCAAAGGTGGCAGTTCCAGGATGCAATGGGCAGTTTCCTGGAATGGTTAATTACGTCGGCAGTTTGGATAGGAGGCAGTTGAAGAATCGAGGTGCTGGTGCGACGGGTTTGCTGAAGCGATTGTCTGAAAAATATACAGTAATTGGTCGTCAACAGCAACAGCAGCAACAACAACAACAACAATATCAGGAATCGTATGCATCGATGGATCATTCTCCTCCACGTTATCCGAGTCGTGGTTCAGCAACAATGGTTGCTTGTCAGTCTGCTCTAGAGACCGTTCGACCGTACAGTAATGATGATTATTTGAAATATACAAACCGACAACCTGCTATAGCGCCTGCTAGACGTGTGCAACACGAGGTTAATTTGCCTCCGACGTTCAGCTCGCCGCAGCATTCGGCCATGGTCCATCAACGCACTGGTCCGAAAGCAATGATTGCTCACGATGTGCAGGATGTGCTTTCTTGGTATGATGAATCCAAGCCCTTGGGCGTTGCGCGCACAAATGCATCTTCTTCTGACGTTTGCATCTCAGCTTCAGCTGCTACTGTGACGAATGCAAAGACAGCAGCGAACAAAAGTAATGGTGCTTCTTCGACTGGCTCGCCGCTCAAAGCGGCCACCGTCGTCTGAACGGTGCTGTTGTTGTTCTGATTATTGTTATTATATGTTGTTGTTCTTTTACTTATCTTTTTTGTTGATCATAACTTTGAAATTTCCTGACCTGGGTTCAGGGGCTAAATTTATTTTAATATTTCTTTCAAAAGAAATAATCTTGTTATTTGTTTGCTAATATGAGCATATACACAGATATATATATATGTGTGTGTGTGTGTTTATTTATATTTATGATATCCATAAGCCAGTATACGTGTTATGATTTATTATTACTTATTATTTTTTCTTTTTCTTATTCATGAAATGAATAATCCTACGACGAATTTGATCATTTTGACTTTCGACATTGCGTGCAGTTGAACAATGTTGACAGCAACTGATGAGCGATATATAATCAATGAAGTAAATGATAAATACCTCAAAGTAAGCATTTCTAGACAAAATCGACTTATTCAACTAATTTTGATCATTTTCACCCCAAAAGAGGAAAGGATGTTTTAATTGTATAATTGGTCAGTCACCACAGCTAGTTAGTTCCTCACATGTAATCAAAATGTAACAGCATTTAATTGTTTTTAAATAAAATAAATTATATATATATTTATATTTAATTGATTTTTTTATCCATATTGCTTCATCTCATATTTTTATTTTGAAATGAATAATATATATTGAACTTGATTATCCTACAGTATACACTTAAAGACGTGTCAGTATCGTGCTGCGTTGCCTAATTTGTATTTGTAGTTCTTTCTGTTACTTGCTAATTTTCTCAATTCTTTTGTGCTTTGTCGTTAATTGTGTAAATAGTAAGTGGATTTTTGTGTTTTTGTTATAATTTTTATATGAAATGAAATTGAAAATTGTGCATGTATAAGTTCAAAATATAGCGAAAAATATTTTAAACGAAGTATATCACAGATGAGGAGAAATATTTGACTGAACTGCACCAGTGAATGAAAATAGCTGATAAATTTTTTAGATTGTTGAATTTTTAAATTATTTCAATTTTTAATTGAAATCTTCTAGGTATATATATATTTCTTCAGCGCTTGATCTGTGAAAGGAAACATTTAACGGTGAAATGGGTTGTGCAGAGATTTGTGTTTTTTTTCTTTGTCTCACTCTTTTTACTGAAACAAATGCGTTGCGATTTTTGGTGAGACCGGGACGTCCGGTATGTGTAAAAGAAGAAGCTGCGAAAGGTGTTGTAGTGACGGGCGATTATTCATTTACCGAGGGACCATCTCAGTTGAGCAATATAGTTGTAAGTATATTATCACAGATTGTTTATCAAACATTTTTGTCAACATTGGAAACATTTTTGGCATTCAAATATTTTTTGTTTGGTAATTAAAATATTGTTTTAGGTAACTGATTTTCAAAATCACATTCTTTTCAAGCGACAGGATTTTACTGATCTTACTGGAAAATTTGCTTTCACCACAGACAAATCAGATTTGTTTGAAATTTGCGTAAGCACGAAATCTCAGCATAGTAAGCATTGTTTTTGAAACGAAAATGGTTTCATTTTTACTTTATTATTTTTTATTTTAATATTGCATTTTCAAATATTTTTCAAGGTGGTGCACAAGGGGGAATGTTGCGTGAAGTTGAATTGAACATCAGACATGGACTCGAAGCTAAAGATTATGAACAGGTCAGTAATTGTTAATTTTATTGCTTTTATTTTAGTTTATATATTACAGTTTTTATTTTTTTTTTTCTAAGAGCAAATTTATTGTTTCAGATTGCTAAAGCAGAACATTTGCTTCCGGTTGAAATGGAACTGAGACGCTTGGAAGATCTTGGTGAAAGTCTTTTGCAAGATTTTGCAGCCGTAAATTTGTACGAAGAGGATATAAGAAGTACAAACGGTAATTGGTGATCAATTTGGACAATTAAATTAATTGGACAGTATTTTTTGATCTTGATTAATCTTGATCTTAGAGTCGACAAATTCTCGAGTATTGTATTTGACTCTTTTTTCTGTCAGCTGTTTGCTTCTACTGGCTTCATGGCAAGTGTTGTACTTGCGCAGATTTTTCAGAGCGAAAAAGCTGATCGATTGAAGAAGAAAAATGGAATTCTTCCACCGTGATGTAATTCACGATTCTCGTCACTGCTTGAACTGTTAGCTTCTTTGATGCTGAAATTTTGTTGTTGTTTACTTTTGTTTGTTTTGTTCACAGATGCTCATACAGTAGTAATAAGTTGCTTGTATTGTGTGGTGTTTCGAATTGTTACTTTTCCATGAGAAAAGCATTTCGTCTTTTCTTATTAATTTAACCACTTTGAAAGCATTTATTTTTCTTTCATAGTACATGTTATAATTTTATACTGATTAAAATAAATTTCATTGATTTGTGATGAATGTTGATGGATATTTTTGTTGATTTCAAACAAATTCTTTGGTGCAAAGTTTGTTTTCAAAAATTTCATAAAATATTATTAATACAAAAGATATTGTTGAAGGAAAATTGACTTGTTGAACACTGTCGTGATGAATGACACTGATGAAGTGCTGGTGATCGACGGGGAAAGTCTGACAGCGACAGTAAGACAAGAAGAGAGTGGGAATATTTTTTCCAAATTGTTCTTCTGCTGGACAAACGGCCTCGTTGGCAAAGGTATCCGAGGGGAGTTGACCAGTTGCGACGATCTGCTTGCTCTTCCGGGCGCATTTCGATTACTTGCACTTGAACAAGCATCTCATGAAAGCCGGACGAGAAGAAGCTCCACCGATTGGGTAAGTAAGTTGCACAGGCGTTTGGCCGCTGAATTTTATCCTCTGGCATTGCTGAAATTGCTCGGCGATATGCTGGCGTTTGCAAATCCACTCTTGTTGGGATGTTTGCTGCGATTTGTCGACAATCCGAACGCTTCTTCATCCGACGAGCATCAAGGCTTGTACATCGCTCTGGGATTGTTCGGTGCTAATTTTGCCAACGCGCTGCTGACCACTCACTACAGACATCGGCTCGGCTTGGTGGAACTGAAAATCCGCGCTCTGGTCACCATGTCCGTCTACAGGCGAGTGCTGGACTTGGCAGCTTGCCAGCTGAGCCAGTTCAGCGTTGGCGAGTTGGTGAATCTGTTGTCTACCGACACGGAACGACTGCTCGCATTTTGCCGCTGCTTGCACGACGTCTGGAGCGTGCCGTTGCAAATCGGCGTTGCATTCTTTCTCCTCTACAGAGAGGTTTGAAAATAATGTTTTGATTTTTCATTTCCAAATCCATTCTGTAGATTTTTAATGATTTTCAGGTTGGCATTGCATTCGTTGCCGGCATTGGGATCACGTTGGCTTTTTTGCCGTTGGTCCGTTGCATTTCGTCCAAGATGGGCACACTGTTTCATCAAATGATGGAAAAGAAAGATTGTCGAGTTCGTGTACGATCAATGAGTTATTACTTTATTACAGTTTTTTTTTCTTTATTTGTTATTAAACAATTTGAAATCTGTGTTTTATTTACTGTGTTCATCTTGTTTATTTAGTTCGTCAACGAAATTCTGTCAGGCGTGGCGACGGTGAAATTGGGCGCGTTTGAAGCTGATTTTGAAAAGCGTGTTGAATTGATGAGACGGGCAGAGTTGAAATACTTGAAGCGTCGGAAATATTTGGACGCTGTTTCGGTTTACATCTGGGCTGCCACCAGTTTGCTCATGAGCACGCTCACGTTTCTCACTTACGTTCTGTTGGGCGGCCATTTGACTGCTTCCAAGGTAGAGAACAGTAATTGAATTGAAAAAAAATACTTGATTTCTTTTAATTGTATACTGTATTTAAAAAAAGTATTTCTTTTGTATTGATTTGAGGATAATCAGGTATGAAATTTGTTCAGTGTTTGATTCAATTTTGATGTTTGTTTGTTGTTGTTTTTTTATTTCAATATTGATTTCAGTGGAAAATTGTTTCATTTTGTTGTTTAAGGTTTTCACCAGCTTGTCTCTTTGCAATGTTCTAATTGCACCGTTGATCAATTTTCCATGGATTCTTAGCGCTGCGATCGAAGCCTGCGTATCCAAAAACAGACTGTCGGCATTTTTGAATCTTAGCTCTTTGCTTGACAATTCTGCTTCACCGGATGCTTCACTGAATTCGTCGTCGTCAGTTGTGGTCAAACTGGACAATGTAACTTCCAGTTGGCAAGGCGAAGCTGAATCGCCAACGTTGAGAAACATTAATTTAACTGTACAAAAGGTTCATTTGTGTTTACTCTTTGAACAGCTGCGTAAATTTTGAAATTATAAATATTATTTTTTTCAATTAATTCAGGGAGAATTGATCGGCATTTGCGGTTCTGTTGGCTCGGGCAAATCGTCGCTATTTTATACCATTTTGCAAGAGTTGCAGCTTTGCGAAGGTTCAGTATTTTTACAACGTTGCGCTGGAGAAGGCGTAGGCTACGCTTGTCAAGATGTTTGGCTGAGAAGCGGCACTGTAAGGGAAAACATCACCTTCGGCAAGCCATTTCAAAGTGACTGGTATTGGAATGTTGTGGACGCATGCTGTCTGAGACAGGATTTTCAAGTAAAGAAAGGCGATGTTTTATCTTTATTGTTAATTGTTGATTATGATTGTTCAAAGCAATTGAGTATGGGTGATCAGACAGCGGTTGGTGAAGAAGGACAAGCGTTGAGCGGTGGTCAACGAGCCCGCGTTGCATTAGCTCGGACCGTATATCAGGTGAACAGTGCTCTTGTGTTTGCGTGCTTTGGTTTTCAGTTTTTCAAATTGAAGCATAAAACCTTCCAGGACTTGGATATTTATCTTTTGGATGATCCTCTTTCTGCGGTGGATGCGTTGATTGCCGAGGCGTTGTTCGAACGGTGCATAAGAGGCATATTGCGTGACAAGACAGTACTTTTGGTCACTCATCGTTCTGAATATTTAATTAAAACTGACCGAATTTTAACTCTGAATCACGGTCGTATTGTCAGTTTCAGTAAGTGTGGCCAGATCAAATTAGCTAGCAGTTTGGGGGAGAACTTTTGTTTGTTTTTGATTTTGCTTTAGGCTGTCCGCAAGCAGTGCGACAGATCAGTGAGAAAGAAGTGACAGTTTCAAATGATACTGCTTTCAAAGGAGACGATTCAGCCGAATTTGAGCTGAAACATCCCAGCGAAATCAACGCTAACAAGCAAATACAGATGGAAAATTGTGAAGCGCAAGAGGTTTGCAAAACAAATTTTGAAAATATGTTTGTGCTAATGACAATAATATTTTCTTATTTATTCAATTGAAACATAGTGGTTATAGCATAAATTCAAATGAATTATCATATCTGTTGACACAATTTTGAATTCATTTTATTATTTGCAGATCGGTTTGGTAAAATTTTCCATTTATACAACTTACTGTCGTATTATGGGTTTTGGTTTCTGTTTGGCAATTTTGTTATCACTGTTTTTAATGCAAGGTTTGTTGCTATTAGAGAATGACTGTTGGAATTGTTGCTTCACTTTTTACTTTTTACGTTTAATTTAAGCGAGTAGAAACGCCAGTGATTGGTGGCTTTCATACTGGCTGAAACATGCTAACAACACAAAGAACAACAGCATCAGCATTGTTGCAGGTAAGATTGCATTTCTTTTGTAATTTTTTTAATTATTTTCTCATATTTACAGTTCAACAGCAGAATGATCTTGTTGAAGAGATGAATCATCTCAATGGTTCTCAACTATACTTTTTGACAGTTTATTCCGGTCTGGCCGTTGCTAACAGTATCTTTGTGTTAATCAGAGCTTTTGTCTACGCTTACGGATGTTTGCGAGCATCGGAACGGATTCACAATTTGTTAATGAAAAAATTGTTTCGTGTGAGAATTGGCTTCAATAATTTTTCTTTCAATATAATGAAAATTAAGTGAAAGTTTTTTTTGTCTTCAGGCACCGCTGGGCTTCTTCCTCACTACACCAAAAGGACGAATTTTGAATCGCATCTCGACCGACATGTTTTCCACAGATGAATCACTACCCTCTCAGGCGAATCGTCTGGCCAAATTTACGTTCGAACTTCTCGGAGCCGTGGTTGTTGTGCTCTACAGTTTACCGTGGTGCGTTGTCGTTGTCACGCCGTTGTGCTTCTTCTATTGGTATATTCAAGTGAGAAGCTGGGATAAAAAAACTTTTTTTCATTTTACCTTATTTTGAATATTATTGATTGCTTTGTAAAACATTTAGCGCCAGTACAGAATCACACGTTGTCCGTTGAGACGATTGTCCAGTGTCAGCTTGTCACCGATTTATGCTCATTTTGCGGATACGATACGGGGTGTGGTCACTGTGCGCGCGTTGGCCGCTTTCGACTTGTGAATAATAAGCGATTCGATTGGCAAATAATTTTATATATTGCAAATTTCAAATTGTAGATTCGTGGATGAATTTCAACAACTGTTGACGAATTATTTGAAATGTGAGTACAGTTTGTTGGCTTCAAGTTTGTGGTTTTCATTCCGTTTGAACATCATCGCCGTGACTACAATTGCCGCCGTGGGCGTTGTCGCTTTGCTGCAACATCATCTATACCGAGTTGATTCTGGTCAGTGGAATTTTGTTTGTTTGTTTGTTACTGTTGCATAGTTTTGTGTATCCTCTAAGCAGAAATGATCGGCTTGGCGTTGACGTACGTGTTGTTGGCCGTGAATTTGCTTGCCGAGTTCACCAATTCGTTGGCAGACACTGAACGCGACTTCGTCTCAGCCGAACGACTGTTCGACTATATTAGGGGCGTGCCTTCAGAACAGCATGAACTGCAAGCTCCGGATTGCTCGACCAACAATCCTGCTACATGGTCTTGGCCGAGTGCTGGCCGTTTGCAGTTTCGTCAAGTTTGTCTGCGTTATTCTGCCGCTTGCAAGTTAGCCTTGGATACTGTCACGTTTGAGGTCAATCCTGGCGAAAAAGTAGCCATCGTTGGACGAACAGGTAAGCTGACCAACAATCATCACTGTCATGATAATGCTTTATCATCTCATTTTGAAACTTTCGACGAGAACGTTGAATTTTTGTTTTTCTTAGGTTCAGGAAAATCGAGCTTGTTGAATGCGTTGTTCCGGATGTATTCTTTGGAAAGTGGTCAAATATTGATCGATTCGATCGACATTGCTAATGTTGATTTATACGAGCTCAGGTAAGTGGAGGTGTTCTTACTTTTATTGGTGTTGTTGTTGTTGAATTTTTAGAAATGCCGTCTGCATTATTCCTCAGAATCCATTTTTGTTCAGCGGTTCGTTGGCGGAAAATTTGGACATCCGACGCGTCTTGAAACGTGAGCAGCTTGAACAAGCGATCCGAGCTTGCGAATTAGGTAGCTAGCGTTGTAATTGTTCTCGGATGAAGCTCTTCAATTTACACTATTCCACTTGTTGAAGAGCAATTTGTCGATCAACTTGGTGGACTTGAAGCGCAAATCAAAGAAGGCGGCAGCAACGTTTCCGTTGGCCAACGGCAGTTGATTTGTCTCATTCGCGCTTCAATTTTGGAAAAGAAGGTAAATTTTGCACGTTCAACATCTCGTCTCCTTTCCCAGTAATGTATTCATTTTCTCCTTTGCCTACCTCTTCAAGATAATTTGCATTGACGAAGCCACTGCTCACGTGGACGTTGAAACCGACCAGCGTTTGCAAAGGCTGCTGAGGAGACGCTTTGCTCGGTCGACTGTTCTGACAATAGCTCACCGCCTTTGCACGGTCATGGATTCTGATAGAATTGTTGTAATGGAAAATGGTCAACTCGTCGAACAAGGAAATCCTGCCCAATTGCTCAGCTGTCCGAATTCCAAGTTCCGTCGTTTAGCAGCAAATAACACTAATAATAATGTCCAGTATTAGTGACCAGTTGAAATCTTTTTGATTGGTGGATATTTTGAGCCGTTGTTCCAACGAACATCACTTTATCATTTGTTCTTACCAAATAGATCCACGAATTGAAAATATTATCAAGAAATCAATCACTGCATATGAAAGCAAATCGAATAATTCTGCGTTTGTAGACATTGCTTGTCTATTATGCATATTAACGTTTTCTTAGAATGAATAAGAACGCATCTGCTTACTTGGCATACCAGCAGCTGAATCCTGAAATGTTCTCGCAGTTTATTGTTGCCTTTTGTACTTGAGCATCAGTGAAATTCAATCATATTGTAAATTGAAAATAATAATTAAACAAGCCATCTACATCTACAACAAGCCATTTTATATTTATATTTGTAAATCTTTTTGTAAAAAATGGAAGTATTGCCCAAAATATTCACTTGCAACAGACACCACGATTACAATAAAGTGAGTGAGCTAACTAAAAAATGAATTTGCATTTGCATGAACGTTCAGTTGAAATGGAAATGTTGCTATTTACAGATCACGCAAGGTACTTTGATCGTGGCCTGAGGGAAACAAGTGAGCCAGGTAGGCTAATTGGAATTCCGCTTTTTTGTTCTGCGGTAGAATGAAGGCAACAAATGTTTGCTGAGCTTGAATAGAGACAGTCACAGGAGCTTTTTGATTCAAGCTCACGTGTGGATGTTCTGTTGGCCAACTGCTGCTTACTGTGATAGTATCAACGTTGTCAAATAGCGCCAATGTTGTTTTACGCTTACTGTACGCTAGCGACTGGCACTGTTGGATGTTGAAGAAATTGCATCAAGGTAAAAAGTTAATATTAAAGCATATTTTACTGATGTTTTTACATGATTGTTTGTATATTTAAATGTTCTATCATTTTTTATTTTAATATGCACAGAAATTAAAAAAATTAAATAGATAATTCTTAGTTTTATATAGTTAATTTGGTTGTTTGGAAAAATTGATATTTCAATTTGACATTTTGTCTGCTTGATCTTTTTTGTCAGAGCACCCGCCCAGTGTGTATATATTTTGGCGGGAAGTTTTTGGTGATGAGTTCCATCTACCCAGGTCATTTGAGAAATGTCAAACAGCTGTTATTGGTTGAATTTGGCAGCTCGACTGAATTGCTTCTTTATAGCTTGACTTTGTCTGTTTTCTTACAAGTCAGCTTTTACTATTAATTGAGCATGCATTTTATTTCTTCTATTTATTGTGGCACGGCTAGCATTAGTTAAGTAAATAAAACGCAACGACGAATATGCCCTGGTCATATTTATTAGCAGAGATGAATAAAATAAAGATTTGCATGCGAGTTCGTTTGCTTTATTGCTATATTGGAAATAATTTTAGTTAGACGACGTCCGTGGATGCAAGCACTGCATTTTCATTGCAAAATTCACTGAAGAACAACATTCAACGCTGAAAAATTGATTTGCTTTTTATTCATTATTATTTTTGAAAAATAATATTTCAATCGACATCGAAACAGCATGAACATCAACAGCGAGAAGACGACGCATTTGGCAGTAAGTGGCAGTTTTTTCATAATTTACATCTTAAGACCAAATTGTACAACATTGTAATGACATAATTAGCAAAGAAAGACAGTGTTCACTGTGAAAATAACAAAGCAGAAATCTGAAAGCAATCAGATAAAATATGGAACAGTGAAGAATTACTTCAAGATTAAGAAAAAGTCACTTTTGAAAATTAAATGATAGGATATAATTAATGATGAAATGTTCCGTAATATACCGCGATCTGCTACACTCCATCAAGGTAAAAAATTTATACCAAAAAATATTTTCCTGATATTTCGCCATTAGTGCATGCATACTTAACAATTTCAATTTTGACATGCTCAAAAATTGAAAAATTTCAAAGACAGAATTCTCAACTATATGTAGTTCAACGGTGTGCTATTTCAAAAAATTGACATTTCAATTTGTTATTTTGCGTATTTTTTTTTCTTTCTATGTATTTTACATCACCTTCAAAATACTGAAGTTGTTCTGCTTCTGATGACGCTTTCTCAAAGTTTGCAAATCATCACTTCCAACAGCTGCAGAATCATGTAACGAGCAACATGACAGTGATTTGCTTTTACACAGTTTGTTTCAAGTTTTTCTATGTTAAAAAAATACAATATCCTTTATACTTCTTCTACTTTCAATTTTAGTTTTCAATAAATAAGTATACACTATGGCAATGCAATGACGTAATTTGAAGCGGTTCATTTATTATATAATAATAATAGTAATAATGCATCGAAAATTTTCATAAATCACCTACGTACATGCATTGCTTTCTCCATTTGAATAATCAATAACAGACATTGTTTGATTTTCAACTAGCAACTAACAAACATGCAAATTTTTCAATCAGTACATTCTCCCCAAGGGATTATTACTTTTAATATATTTCAGGGTATTATTCTATTCAACGCAGTTAGTATACATATTTCACCATTGAACGGCGTGCTACGCAGCAATGGATGCCAGAAAGCTTTTTCACTTGCCGCACATCATACCTAATTCGTAAGTTGATTTATTTTCTTTATCGTGACGCTTTATTCAAGTTGCTGCACAGTTATAGAACAGGTAAAAATTTACATCTACTAGAAATCAGCTCAAAAAAACAATTTATTTCAACGAATCTAATTTCTTTTAAATATGGAAAGCAACTTTTTATATTCCCAGCGTAGCTCAGCTAAATTGTTATTTAAAAAACCCTGCATCACCCAACTTTTACTGTGATCAACATCAGTGATCACCCTACTGAGCATTGCTCATAACATTCAGTTGAGCCTTCTCCATTTGAACTATAAGCTGTCGTGCTTAATTTTTAATACATAAAGATTTGCATTGCCCAGTCCAGTCCAACTTCACCAACTCACCCCAAAACTACATCCCGTCATCTGAATGTTGTTTGACCAGAGACTCAAATCGGCATGCCAATTGCTTTACCGCCGGTTTAGCCACCATACCAGCTTGCTGGTAAAATAACTTCCTCTTATTGTGTATGAAGTATTTAGTTACCATCGTAATTATTCCTGCTTTTGAGACATCGACAATAGGGATACTGGCAATGCACTTTATTTTACCACCCTTGTCATTATTCGAAGATGCTTTCTGTCCCTCAGATGCGACGCATCTTTCCCACCCCATTTCTCCTATATGCTGACCAAACTTATTGCTCCTTTACCTACCCCAGAATGTTTCCACGCCCAAATGAACAGACTTATCCAAAGACAACTGTGAAAAACCTGCTTCAAAATGATGTGCTGCACTTTTGCTGGTGCAACACAATTTCCCATCTTGAATCATCACCAACAGTCAGTGCATTTGCTATGCCAGAAATCCAAAACTGTGTGCTCCTATCACGTCAACAGACTGCTCTGACGTCCTCTTTGCTGAATCACCGCCACTCTGTTTCTGACAGCTTTCCTGAAAGCTGCTGGAAATACATCAGTTATCTGATTGCTTTATTAGGCTCTTAGATTTGTAATTTTTGAGCCGCTTTTATTACCCTTAGTTCCCTATTTATTTCCATTGTTTGAACCAATTTTGCAATGTCGGTGTTTTGAGATCTGTAAGACTCACTGCACCCTAGCTATGATCTTCAAGATATCCAATCAACATTGCTGTGCTGTTTTCTTCCCTTTAGTATTATGCATGTTCCAATCATTTTGTAACTTGTCCCAGCAGTTTTCTGAAGCTACGTTGCCAACGAGTGATCACTTCAGAGCAGGAAACGATATGCTAAAAATGAATATCAGACGCTGTTATACCGACGTAGAAAAGTTTCCGTTTGTCGTCCACCCTCAACGCTATCGTTTCCTTCAATTCCATTGTTAAAGTATATTCAGTTATTTTTAGAAAGTTTAATGCATGATGTTATTGAATTTTCATATAATTTCTGCGAAATTATTTGCATACTGCTTGATTTTTGCATAACATATAGTTTAAATAGAAACGTAATAATTTCATCTTATAATAACGCTTTCCACTATATTTACATTATTGCTATATTACTGATGGTGAAGTAGGTTGTTTGACCAAAGGCAAAGTAATTTCTCATTTGCATTATTTACTTAGTGCTATGCTACATTATAGAATGTCTTTTACTTCATGGTCAGTTAGTCAGTGCGTCAGCATAGTAGCAGGTGGTCAACCGCAGTATCATCTATGAATAAAAAGCAAGTGTTAGTTTTTTATGTTAAAGTGCTGTTGCTTTGTTCATGTTGTTTTTATGATTTCACAAATTTGTTACTGAATTGTTAATTTCGAAAAGTTATGAATGCAAATGATAATTCTCATAATACGTGTTATCAACCATCATTTTCTGTTATAGATGAGAGTTTTTTAATCTTTTATTAATGTGATAATCAATTGGAAATATCCAATAGAAAGCTTTTTACTGTAAATTGCTTGCTTTTTCAGAATTAACATTACACTGTTCCTCGTGTGAAGCTTTATGTATCATTTCAATTGTGAATTTATTCACTTCCTCAACCAGATTTAAGCATTTGTTTATAGCGCAACTATAGCATCTGACTGTTTTCTTTTCAATAAAAAAAAATTATAATTCTACTTGGCCATTAGGTAAATTAAAATTTTGTAATGCAATATTGCATCACATATCTCTTGTGAATTGTAATAAACGCTATTAATGCTATATAATTTTCAGTTATTTTTAGAATCTTTCAATGTATGACGTTAAAGAATTTTCGTATACTTTATATGAAATGAATTGCATACTGCTTGAATTTTGCATAACATAACGTGTAAATAAAAAGGTAATAATTTTGTCTTATAATAACGTTTTCCACTATATTCACATTATTACGTTACTACTGATGGCAAAGTAGGTTGTTTGGCCAAAGGCAAAGTAATTTCTCATTTGCATTATTTACTTAGTGCTATGCTACATTATAGAATGCACTATTCTTCATGGTCAGTTACTCGTTGCGTCAACATTGCAGCACTTTGTTGACTTCATTATAATGTATGAATGAAATGTAAGTTTTATTTTTTTTCAAAAAGAGTTGTTGCTTGATGCATGCTATATGCATGATTTCACGGTTATGCTTGTTGAACACTAATGGGTTTCTCTGTTATTACTATTAATAATTTTCAGCTTAACCACAATGTATGTACCAAAAATTACATATTTCAATGCTGATATATTTTGCTTTCAGAATTTACTTGACTTGGAAGTGAATACAAGGGATGGAAATCAAGTAGAAGCTTCAATAATTTTCAAATTTGTTTCATATTGCTATGCACTTTTTCAGAAATCCACCGCAATATCGAAACAACAATATGGATTGTATCATTAAACTCCACATTATTGGAACAGTTCTTTGAAAACCTTCAGTGGATAACTATTTACCGTTCTCTTCATTCTTATTTTCATTTGAATATACTAAACAAGTAAGTAATACAATGTTGCTATTGTGTTTGACCACTCGTATTAATGTGATCACATAAATCGATATGAAACAGCCATATTATAAAAAGTAATTGAAGACGAATAACAGTGCATCAGGACAATAATTTTTGAAATTCATGTTATTTTAAATTAGCGTGTTAGTTCTTTTTAATGAAAAGTTTTGTTTAGGTGATGGAAGTGTTGGAAATATTTACAAGTATTTGTGATGGAATGTGTAAGTAAATGTTTTCATCATTAATTCGTTTATTTTGAAATTTTATGTATTATATTAATACTGACGTCTTAGAATGTGAAATTATTTAGGAATTGGATGCAGAAAATGAATGTCGGTAAGTATTCTTTATATTAATTTAGTGATTCCAGCAGCTTTGCGGAATTTTATTTTAAAATTTTGTATTATATTAATATGCAATTCTTAGAATGTTAAAGTGAAGTGGAGTTCTATGATGAAAACGAATGATGGTATGTATGGTTTATATTTATTCAGTGCATGCAGCAGTTTTTGTGAGTGGTTATTTTGAAATTTTATTACATGTTAATACACAAATTCTAGAATGTTAAACTAATATGGAGTTCTATTGCTGAAAAGAAATGATGGTATGAATGCTTTATATTAATTTAGTGAATACAACAATCTTTTTACGAACTTTAAATAACATTTTTTCATTTATCATCATTACAGATTCATTTTGAACAGCAAGCCAGTCGCATAACTGCAGTCAGAAGCGTTGATGGGATAACAAGCATGAATATATACATCATGTAAGTCGGAACTAGGTAATTGTTTTCAATTTTAATATCTTAAAAATTTGAATATTTTGTCGTACAATTGTAAAAGTATATAAGCATATTAGGTATATTATTAAAAAATAATAAAGGCATTACTTATGTTAATTTTTATTTTATAAGGCTTCATATCCTCGTCATTTCAGTTGCTAAAATCGTTTATATGGATATTACATGTAAGTAATGTAAGTATGTCTGTGCGATATTACAAATATTACGTTTAATTTGTATGAACTATCATATGATTTATTATACAAATGAATTGAAGCACTCAATCGAATGGGATAGGGAAACGAGCGAGTTCAATGGCAATCGTGGAATTCTCCACCTGTTTTTTACGGTGAAAAATTTCTACAAGTAGATGTTTTCATTTTCATTAGAAAAATTTAATAAATAACGTTTCAGGAGAACGTTAATGTTCGAAATGAGAACCATCGAATCAGAAGATTGTTCATGGTCGCACTTCGAGCAGGTAAGAAGTTCAGTTTAATGCAAATTTTTATACTAAGTAAACATTTACATTCTGATGCACTGTTATTCGTCTTCAATTACTTTTTATAATATGGCTGTTTCATATAATCTATTTTTCAAATATTTTAAGTATTTTATTCAGATGTTTGTACACGCAATGAACTATCTCGCTATTCCAGAGATGAAAAATACTGTAAGTATATATTTTCACTTTGCAGTTTTTTAAACTGCTTTATTTCATTTTCACATTTTACTATTCCAATTTGTTTTTTTGGTTTTCTAGAACGTACAAGCAGCTCATACAGTGGTTTTTCTTATGTCCATGATGTTTTATGGTAAAGTTTGGAGTCTACTCTTCCGCCACCCTGCCAGATCCAAGTTTCTATGAAGGCTTGTCCCAACAGTCGCGGAGTGGTATTTTTTTTATCACCATAACATGGTAATTTTTGGTCTACACTGCTACCACCGTGACAGTTCAAGTTGGTACCAAGTCGTGCCGACTGCAGTGGTAAGTAGTGTTTTTTAGGAAATGGATTACGTCGCTGAATCCTGCATCTGACGCGGTTGCTGCTACCAAGTGGAAGGTGAGTATAGAAGCCTAAAAATGGTAAGTATCAGGTAAGCATATAAGGTGAGTATAGAAGACAAAAAACGGTAAGTATCAGGTAAGCATATCAGGTAAGTATAGAAGCCAAAAATGGTAAGTATCAGGTAAGTATATCAGGTACATAGTACCTACACAGGTAAGTAGTAACGGTAATTGTAAGGAAGGTAAGATGTGGTTATACATGGGAGATATGCACATGCACAAAACTACCAATGGGAGAGCAGATGCACATGCACAAAACTACCAAGCGGATTTGAGGACAACGTAGAGAGTTTATGCAAATTTTTAATGATTATGCAAATTTTTATCGATTATGCAAATATTTAGTGATTATGCAAATTTTTTTATTGCCAGAGGCATAGCCTGGGGCTAGCCCTCGGGCTGACGATTTTCAAAAATTCGAAAATTTTCAAAATTTTAAAAATTTAGCCTCAGGCAACGCCCCAGGCGTAGCCTGAGGGCATAAAAAAATTTGCATATGCAAA
>JYDO01000108.1:0-100840 GCA_001447755.1 Trichinella papuae | reverse complement strand
TGAAACAGCCATATTATAAAAAGTAATTGAAGACGAATAACAGTGCATCAGAATGTAAATGTTTACTTAGTATAAAAATTTGCATTAAACTGAACTTCTTACCTGCTCGAAGTGCGACCATGAACAATCTTCTGATTCGATGGTTCTCATTTCGAACATTAACGTTCTCCTGAAACGTTATTTATTAAATTTTTCTAATGAAAATGAAAACATCTACTTGTAGAAATTTTTCACCGTAAAAAACAGGTGGAGAATTCCACGATTGCCATTGAACTCGCTCGTTTCCCTATCCCATTCGATTGAGTGCTTCAATTCATTTGTATAATAAATCATATGATAGTTCATACAAATTAAGCGTAATATTTGTAATATCGCACAGACATACTTACATTACTTACATGTAATATCCATATAAACGATTTTAGCAACTGAAATGACGAAGATATGAAGCCTTATAAAATAAAAATTAACAAAAGTAATGCCTTTATTATTTTTAAATAATATACCTAATATGCTTATATACTTTTACAATTGTACGACAAAATATTCAAATTTTTAAGATATTAAAATTGAAAACAATTACCTAGTTCCGACTTACATGATGTATATATTCATGCTTGTTATCCCATCAACGCTTCTGACTGCAGTTATGCGACTGGCTTGCTGTTCAAAATGAATCTGTAATGATGATAAATGAAAAAATGTTATTTAAAGTTCGTAAAAAGATTGCTGTATTCACTAAATTAATATAAAGCATTCATACCATCATTTCTTTTCAGCAATAGAACTCCATATTAGTTTAACATTCTAGAATTTGTGTATTAACATGTAATAAAATTTCAAAATAACCACTCACAAAAACTGCTGCATGCACTGAATAAATATAAACCATACATACCATCATTCGTTTTCATCATAGAACTCCACTTCACTTTAACATTCTAAGAATTGCATATTAATATAATACAAAATTTTAAAATAAAATTCCGCAAAGCTGCTGGAATCACTAAATTAATATAAAGAATACTTACCGACATTCATTTTCTGCATCCAATTCCTAAATAATTTCACATTCTAAGACGTCAGTATTAATATAATACATAAAATTTCAAAATAAACGAATTAATGATGAAAACATTTACTTACACATTCCATCACAAATACTTGTAAATATTTCCAACACTTCCATCACCTAAACAAAACTTTTCATTAAAAAGAACTAACACGCTAATTTAAAATAACATGAATTTCAAAAATTATTGTCCTGATGCACTGTTATTCGTCTTCAATTACTTTTTATAATATGGCTGTTTCATATCGATTTATGTGATCACATTAATACGAGTGGTCAAACACAATAGCAACATTGTATTACTTACTTGTTTAGTATATTCAAATGAAAATAAGAATGAAGAGAACGGTAAATAGTTATCCATTGAAGGTTTTCAAAGAACTGTTCCAATAATGTGGAGTTTAATGATACAATCCATATTGTTGTTTCGATATTGCGGTGGATTTCTGAAAAAGTGCATAGCAATATGAAACAAATTTGAAAATTATTGAAGCTTCTACTTGATTTCCATCCCTTGTATTCACTTCCAAGTCAAGTAAATTCTGAAAGCAAAATATATCAGCATTGAAATATGTAATTTTTGGTACATACATTGTGGTTAAGCTGAAAATTATTAATAGTAATAACAGAGAAACCCATTAGTGTTCAACAAGCATAACCGTGAAATCATGCATATAGCATGCATCAAGCAACAACTCTTTTTGAAAAAAAATAAAACTTACATTTCATTCATACATTATAATGAAGTCAACAAAGTGCTGCAATGTTGACGCAACGAGTAACTGACCATGAAGAATAGTGCATTCTATAATGTAGCATAGCACTAAGTAAATAATGCAAATGAGAAATTACTTTGCCTTTGGCCAAACAACCTACTTTGCCATCAGTAGTAACGTAATAATGTGAATATAGTGGAAAACGTTATTATAAGACAAAATTATTACCTTTTTATTTACACGTTATGTTATGCAAAATTCAAGCAGTATGCAATTCATTTCATATAAAGTATACGAAAATTCTTTAACGTCATACATTGAAAGATTCTAAAAATAACTGAAAATTATATAGCATTAATAGCGTTTATTACAATTCACAAGAGATATGTGATGCAATATTGCATTACAAAATTTTAATTTACCTAATGGCCAAGTAGAATTATAATTTTTTTTTATTGAAAAGAAAACAGTCAGATGCTATAGTTGCGCTATAAACAAATGCTTAAATCTGGTTGAGGAAGTGAATAAATTCACAATTGAAATGATACATAAAGCTTCACACGAGGAACAGTGTAATGTTAATTCTGAAAAAGCAAGCAATTTACAGTAAAAAGCTTTCTATTGGATATTTCCAATTGATTATCACATTAATAAAAGATTAAAAAACTCTCATCTATAACAGAAAATGATGGTTGATAACACGTATTATGAGAATTATCATTTGCATTCATAACTTTTCGAAATTAACAATTCAGTAACAAATTTGTGTGAAATCATAAAAGCAACATGAACAAAGCAACAGCACTTTAACATAAAAAACTAACACTTGCTTTTTATTCATAGATGATACTGCGGTTGACCACCTGCTACTATGCTGACGCACTGACTAACTGACCATGAAGTAAAAGACATTCTATAATGTAGCATAGCACTAAGTAAATAATGCAAATGAGAAATTACTTTGCCTTTGGTCAAACAACCTACTTCACCATCAGTAATATAGCAATAATGTAAATATAGTGGAAAGCGTTATTATAAGATGAAATTATTACGTTTCTATTTACACTATATGTTATGCAAAAATCAAGCAGTATGCAAATAATTTCGCAGAAATTATATGAAAATTCAATAACATCATGCATTAAACTTTCTAAAAATAACTGAATATACTTTAACAATGGAATTGAAGGAAACGATAGCGTTGAGGGTGGACGACAAACGGAAACTTTTCTACGTCGGTATAACAGCGTCTGATATTCATTTTTAGCATATCGTTTCCTGCTCTGAAGTGATCACTCGTTGGCAACGTAGCTTCAGAAAACTGCTGGGACAAGTTACAAAATGATTGGAACATGCATAATACTAAAGGGAGGAAAACAGCAAAGCAATGTTGATGGGATATCTTAAAGATCATAGGTAGGGTGCAGTGAGTCTTACAGATCTCAAAACACCGACATTGCAAAATTGGTTCAAACAATGGAAATAAATAGGGAACTAAGGGTAATAAAAGCGGCTCAAAAATTACAAATCTAAGAGCCTAATAAAGCAATCAGATAACTGATGTATTTCCAGCAGCTTTCAGGAAAGCTGTCAGAAACAGAGTGGCGGTGATTCAGCAAAGAGGACGTCAGAGCAGTCTGTTGACGTGATAGGAGCACACAGGTTTGGATTTTTGGCATAGCAAATGCACTGACTGTTGGTGATGATTCAAGATGGGAAATTGTGTTGCACCAGCAAAAGTGCAGCACATCATTTTGAAGCAGGTTTTTCACAGTTGTCTTTGGATAAGTCTGTTCATTTGGGCGTGGAAACATTCTGGGGTAGGTAAAGGAGCAATAAGTTTGGTCAGCATATAGGAGAAATGGGGTGGGAAAGATGCGTCGCATCTGAGGGACAGAAAGCATCTTCGAATAATGACAAGGGTGGTAAAATAAAGTGCATTGCCAGTATCCCTATTGTCGATGTCTCAAAAGCAGGAATAATTACGATGGTAACTAAATACTTCATACACAATAAGAGGAAGTTATTTTACCAGCAAGCTGGTATGGTGGCTAAACCGGCGGTAAAACAATAGGCATGCCGATTTGAGTCTCTGGTCAAACAACATTCAGATGACGGGATGTAGTTTTGGGGTGAGTTGGTGAAGTTGGACTGGACTGGGCAATGCAAATCTTTATGTATTAAAAATTAAGCACGACAGCTTATAGTTCAAATGGAGAAGGCTCAACTGAATGTTATGAGCAATGCTCAGTAGGGTGATCACTGATGTTGATCACAGTAAAAGTTGGGTGATGCAGGGTTTTTTAAATAACAATTTAGCTGAGCTACGCTGGGAATATAAAAAGTTGCTTTCCATATTTAAAAGAAATTAGATTCGTTGAAATAAATTGTTTTTTTGAGCTGATTTCTAGTAGATGTAAATTTTTACCTGTTCTATAACTGTGCAGCAACTTGAATAAAGCGTCACGATAAAGAAAATAAATCAACTTACGAATTAGGTATGATGTGCGGCAAGTGAAAAAGCTTTCTGGCATCCATTGCTGCGTAGCACGCCGTTCAATGGTGAAATATGTATACTAACTGCGTTGAATAGAATAATACCCTGAAATATATTAAAAGTAATAATCCCTTGGGGAGAATGTACTGATTGAAAAATTTGCATGTTTGTTAGTTGCTAGTTGAAAATCAAACAATGTCTGTTATTGATTATTCAAATGGAGAAAGCAATGCATGTACGAAGATGATTTATGAAAATTTTCGATGTGTTATTGCTATTATTATTATATAATAAATGAACCGCTTCAAATTACGTCATTGCATTGCCATAGTGTATACTTATTTATTGAAAACTAAAATTGAAAGTAGAAGAAGTATAAAGGATATTGTATTTTTTTAACATAGAAAAACTTGAAACAAACTGTGTAAAAGCAAATCACTGTCATGTTGCTCGTTACATGATTCTGCAGCTGTTGCAAGTGATGATTTGCAAACTTTGAAAGCGTCATCAGAAGCAGAACAACTTCAGTATTTTGAAGGTGATGTAAAATACATAGAAAGAAAAAATATATATGTATAAATTAAATAGCTGCACATTTCTGAAACTTGTCGATACTTGTGTGTATTTGCGATGTCTTGTTGAACAATTTTCCTTTGCCAGCACTCAATCCGATACATCTTCAGTTCACTTTCTGACAGTTGAATGCTCAGCTGTCGGTCTGCTTTTTCCTTCTCTTCTTCGGCATGTGAATACGACTGTCTATCGTTCTTCGAAGCATGCTAAAACTATATTTATTCTTTTGAAGTAAAAGTTTAAAACAATGAAACTAATGCAACAGTCAGTGACGAAAAATTAAAATAAATTCACCAAATCTTACGTGTATCATTTATCAAACAGTTCAATTCTCTTTGTATTCATATTTGTAAATATAAATAAATAAATAAATAAGCGTACATACGTACATGTATATATATATATATATATATATATATATATATATTTCCGTAAAATCGTTTCGTGATTGTTTGTTTTTAGGATTATAACTTCAAGTACAATGAGAAACATACTTATATAAAATGAGAAAGTTTGCTTTGAAAAAAAATCAAGCACACAACAGCGAAATAAATAATTGATACAGAGGCGAAAAGCATTTATAGAATATTTTTTGAACAACAACAACAACAACAAATAAGTAGTGCGTTTGTTAAACAGATCCTAATTAGTGACAAATGTTTATATTGTAATATTTTTGAAATATTGTATTATTTCAACGATCAAATTGGCGGTTGTAGTAAAATAAAGTCAGTGAACACATAATAATAATATTATTAATAATATTATTACTACTGTTATTATTTTGCTTACTTCTGTATCCGAGTGATTCTCAGTAAGAGATTGTAATGTTGACAGCGGTTTCCGTGGTTACGGCAAAGGCGTCGTTGTAGAGCAGAGATGTGTTGCAGACGAAAGAACAGCGGTGATTCAGCTAGCGGTAACAGATTTTGTTTCGCTTTATTTTTAATTGATTGTTTTCAACAGCAAAATGCTTGACAACGGTGATGAACAAGAGCAGCGGACGATGGTGTTGGCCAACGCGCAAGATCCAAGACTGATATCAGAAGAAGGAGAGGGTGTGGTCCAGTTGAGATGCGGATTGAGAAAGCTGAACGACGATGATATTGATGATGCCAACGTGAATCCGTCGACGACAATAACAACGTTCGATAGACATTCAACGACGCAGTTGGAGTTGGAAAAGAAGCAAAAACAGAAAACCAAGACGAAGACAATGATGAGGATGATGATGATGATGAGGATGACACAAAATAAAAATCTGCAAGAGGAGAATGACGAAGACGAACTGGACGGTGTTGGTGGTGGTGGTGGTAGTGGTGGGTGTTCGCTTTCGAGAGCAGTGTTTCGATCGCGTGCTTGTTCATCAAAACGTGAACAGGATGAAGAATCGTCACCGCCAGCGCGTAAACGTTGCGACGTAGCCAGGCTGCTGATCAAAGCCGTCTCATCGACCACGCAGTCGGATTGTGATCTGAATGACAAAGCCAAGCCCGGCGATGACAACGCCAAGTGGAACTTGTCGACGGAAATCAGACGCCTCTGCTTGAAAATAGCCTACGATCCGGTGAACCCTTCGGACGGGTGGTACAAAATCTGGCTGGGCGTGGTGGCCCTTGCCTACTTGTACAACATGGTGGTCGTGGTGGCGAGGGTGTCGTTTTTCGCACGTTTTGCCCACCAGTACGCCAACAGTGTTTGGCCGTTCGTCGTCGACTACATCACCGACGTGGTGTACATCTTCGACGTGTACGTGCAGATGCGTCAAGTGTACTTGGAACAAGGATGCGTGGTCTTGGATCGAAGTCGCTTGTTCCGGCACAACGCCTCAGCCAACGGCGGTCGCAATTTGACCCGCTGCATAGCCAGCGTGGCGCCGGCTGACCACTTGCTGGCTTTGGTCTTCGGCCAGTCAGCGCTGGTATCGGCCAGTCGCTTCAACCGCCTGCTGCGCTCCTACCGTCTGGTGGAATTTGTCGACATGACCGAAACCGAGACTCGTTTTCCAAACCTCTTCCGGGCAATTCAACTGGCGGTGATCGTCTACTTGATCTTCCACTGGGCCGCCTGCTTCTACTACCTGATGAGCCTGGCATACGGCTTAGAACTGGACAGCTGGGTGTACAATTCTGAACGCATGCTCGACCCGGTGATCGACTGCCCACGGCCGACCTGCGGTGGCAGACCGGCGCCGCGAACCAGCACCCCGTGCCAGAAGATCGCCTACCCGGAACTGTTGAAGCACTACCTGTTGTCGTTCTACTGGGCGGCGTTGGTGTTGACCAGCGTCGGCGAGCAGCCGTTCCCCATAGAGCTCGGCCAGTACGTGTTCACCGTGTGCAACATCATAGCCGGCACGTTGATCGTGGCCGCGCTCATAGGCAACGTGCGCATCGTGGTCATCAGCATGAACATGCACCGCAGTCAATTTTTGAACCGGCTCGACGGTGTGAAGCGGTACATGGAATTGCACAAAGTGCAGCCGCCGCTCAGGGGCCGCATTCTCAACTGGTTCAACTACCTCTGGGACCAGAAGCAGGCGACCGACGAGGCGGCAGTTATGCAACTGTTGCCGTTGAATTTGCGCACCGAGATGGCCAGTGCCCTGCACATGCGCACTCTGCGCAAAGCCCGCGTGTTCAAAGACTGCGACCCAGGCCTGCTGGCGGAGATGGTGCTCAAGTTGAGGATGGAAATCTTCAGCCCCGGCGACTACGTGTTCCGCAGAGGCGACGTCGGCAAGCATATGTACATCGTCAAGAGGGGCGTGGTGAACGTGGTGGCCGAAGACGGCGTCACGGTGTTCGTCTCTTTGAACGAAGGCAGCGTTTTCGGTGAGCTCAGCATTCTCGACATCCCGGGTAACAAGAATGAAAACAAACGAACCGCCAGCGTGCGTTGCGTCGGCTTTGCTGAATTGTTCGTGCTGACCAAGAACGACCTGCTCGAATGCTTGGAGAAATATCCGGATGCTCACAAGCAGCTGCTCGACAAAGGCAAAGAAATACTGCGCAAAGATCGCCTGTTGATCGAAACGGAAGTGGTCGAGCACGAGGCGTTCAACGACAACTTCGAACAACAGCAGTTCGACAACGAGTCGCTGGACGAGCTGAACAAAGAGATGCACTGTCTGTGGAGGCGATTGCAGTTCATCGATCGAGCCGTCAAAAAAGAATGCGACAAAACTGAACAACGCGTAACCACGTTGGAAAGGCAATTGCTCGGCAACGCGACAACCATCTTCGCAAGTGGAACACACCCTAAGCCGATCGTCCATTAGCGGATATTGGTTGGCCAGTGGCCAAATTTGAGAAAAATTGCCAAATACTGAGATATTCTATCTGACGCTGGTGTGTGTACTACAATATTACAAATGAACATATTTATTAACAATACTTTGCGAGGAAAATTTGCATGCAAACATCGACCGACTGCGCACTGTTCTCTCGCCTGTTGTTGAATGTTAAAAAATTTAAATAAAAATAGAAAATTAATTTTGCGCAAAATACAATTTTACACACGTGTTGTTTGTTTATTTGTTTGTTTGTTTGTTTGTTCTCTTTTGAAAATTAAAATTGCATAAAATCTTTCAATAGAACAATCGAACAAGTTGAAAAATAAAATTTCATTGTCAACAGTGTCAACCGGCAGCAGTACAACAATTGGCGCTTGCATTGTGCTTGCAGATCGGGTGCATTCAACCTCATGGAAACGACTTCGGTTTTACAACTTCAGTGAATGACCTCCAAGAAGTTATCACAGAAGATATAGTAGCAATTTTTGTGCATGCCTACAAAGATGTAGGTACACATTTGTTGTTATGTCCATCCACATCGTCAAATATCAGACTATTTCAGAACAGCTGACCATCTCTATCTATGTGGACAAGCGAGAATTTGTATGACCTTGTTTACGGTGTTGAAAAATTGAAAAAGCATATACTAGTAGAACGACGACACCAAAAGTTTTCCCCAGCAAAATAAAGCAGAAATGGAACAATCCTAAAACCGTCCCACATGCCAACATTAAACGTCATCACGTCATGTCGACCTGATGTCCTTGTCAATTGCTAACCAACAACACAGTAGGGGCAGGTCGTGCAAAGGCCAAACAATCGATTGTGATGCTCAGCATCAGAAAATTCTATTCATCACTTACTTTTTAAATACACTTGCATATATATACATATATAACACAACGACAACAATAATCCACATTTACAACAAATTGATTTGAAGATTTTTTTCCCTTCTTTTTCCCGTTTGGCAGACTAAAAAAAAATCCACTTTCATTGCATTTTTCTCAACAGTTGTATCTGACGAACCTACACAACATGAACTGACACAACACGGTAAGTTGATCTGTTTGTCCTCTTTTGAATATTGCACATATCCACTGGTCATTTATTTACTTTGCTCAATCATATCGCTGCTTTAATAACAGAAATAGATTCATCATTTACATAATCATAATAAGTAAATAGAGAAATATTTGACTAAACAGATGCAGTAAAGAATAAGATCAATTAGATTGCAATTCTCTCGTAGAAATGCTCTGTATACATCCGACAATTATACAAATTCATTGAACATTGAGATTCAACTTTAAGACATCACTAATTTTGATTCACTGCATAATAACTGCCATTTCAAGTTGTTAAATTTGCTTCTTTGCCTGGAAAATCTTTTCATTCATCACTGGGATAAAACTGGGTAATATTTGACTCATTATTATTCTTATGAATCAGAAATTCGTATCAAAATACTTATTCATTTCAATTTGGCAAAACAAAAAACCATGAAACTCCAACTACAACAATTATTCATCAATTTCTCATTTTGTCTCTTAGCATCAATAAAAAGCGCTTATTTATTGTTTTTTTTTTGCATTTTTCTTTTCATCAGCAAAGGTCATCTCACATTTCAGAAGAACGTTGAACTTTTCAAAGCGACAAAGCTGCTGTTTTGTTAATCGTTTTAAACTGATTAAAATATATAAAAAAAGAAAAAGAAAAAGGCTAAACCAAAAACGTCAACTAAATAATAGTTAAAAATAAAACATCTACAAAATCTCGAAATGCTATGGTTATGTTTGCATATGCTAATGTTTCAGAATTTTAACTGCAATTAGAAATAATACCTTTTACAACCTTTAGCAACATTTTCCCTGATTCCAATAACATAATAAAATATAGGCTTTCGAAGTAGAACAGAGCACCAATCGAAAACGGTATCTATCTACCTACCTACCTATCTAAAAGGAAATTATTTGTTTATTTGAAAAAGAATAATTTTTGACAAAAAAAATCAGAACAAATTATTCCAACACAACTGGCACAATATATTTCATATTAAAATTACCAAAAAAAAAAGAAATATAATAAATAACGCTGCAGTAAAAGTCGTGAAACTTTACAAAAGATGCTTACACTAACTCCAGTATATTATTCTTTATTTTCCGCTTTTTTTTCTTCAAAAAATTTAAATCATAAACTTGAACTTGAACAAATAACCTAAAAATTGTTCGAAATAACTACAATAACATCAATTAAATTTACAGCAAAAAAATATACCGACGACATTTGGTGAACAATTATCAAGAATAATTACAAAAAAAAAACCCAACTTCTACCCACCATTATATAAACTGTTCAACATAAGAAAAAGAGGTTACAACATTATTAAAAATAAGCAGTGTTGTAAAATGCGCCGACAGTTTGATTATTCAGTTCACGCATATCATTGTGCATGCGATGACTGTTAAATGTTGACAAGTCAAATTAATGAACGATAAGATTATCAAATTGATCAACTAACTGTTGCTGCTATCGATCAGTGCTATCGACTGCTTTGAGCTGCTCTAAGCAGAAATAACCTAATCAACATAAAACAATAGAAGAAGAAGAGGAAAATCAATGAAATAATTAATATACGCATATTTTTCTCTCTTTCAGATGAAATATGATCTTTGCAACGATGATGCTACTACACGAGCGGAAAAAAAAACCAAAAGCTACTGCTACACTTACTTGGCAATGCGATGCGATTAGTTGTGTTGCAATGTGAAAGAGCAAGGTAAGTAATGACAATGGGATATTCGTTCAAAATGGACCTGTTTCTGCACAATACGTTTGAACGACACGGCTGGTTGATCAGTCGTCATCCGGTGTTGTTCGTCGCTTTACCTCTGCTGGCCAGTTTAGCCCTTTGCACAGGTCTGTTGAGAATCAAACAACAGCTGGACATTGACCAATTGTACACGCCGGCCGGGGCGTTGTCGTTGGCAGAGTCCAAAGCGGTGAAACGTTTCTGGAACTTGGACGAACCCAATCGTCGACTTTACCTATTGCAAATATTGTTCGAACACGGAGGTGCAAATGTCTTGCAAGACTCCACCGTTCGAGAAATTCTCCAAATTAACGAGCACGTCATGAACAACTTGAACTACACCAATCCGTTAGATGGTACGGTACAATATTTCGGCAAGGATCTTTGCAAAGTGCAAACTCAATGCGGGTGTGTTGTTACGATTTGCTTTGTATATTTTCAAAAGATTTGTTCATGCACTTGTGTAAATTTTCAGTTACGCCAACACAGCACTGATCTTGTTCTTGCAACTGTATCAGCAGCGCAATACAACTGGACCGGATCCGAATTTCCGTTTCCGCTATCCATTCGTCGAATTGCTCGACATGCGCTTGTTCATGGGCTACAATGTCGTCGGTGCTGAAGATCGGTCGACCAAAGCCAAAGTGGTCACTCTCAATTATCCGCTGGTAATCAGCGGCCCTGAGATGGAGAAACAACTGGAAGCTTCTGAGCAGAGTATGCGCAATTACGTGACAATTCAGTGCGGCTCCAGAGATGTCCATCCGTGCGTGATGTTCAGTCGGTCGTTCCTGACCGAACAAGTGCTGCAAAGTGCAATCAGCCTGACGCCGGCCATAGGCTTTTTGTTGCTTTTCATGTTCGGCTTCACAGTCGGTTCCAACGTGTCCCGAGACCTGGTTGAAGACAAACGCTGGGAAGGAGTGGCCGGCTGTGTGTCGTCAATAATGGCGATCGTCTCTTCGGTCGGCCTGCTATTGCACGTCGGCATACCGTTGAACGGTACCATTGTGGCGGTTCCATTTTTGACCATGGCCATTGGCATTGACGACACCTTTTTAACTATACAAGCTTGGAAAATGACCGACTCGAGATGGTCGGCTGAGAAACGCATCAGTCAAACACTGCGTCAGTCTGGAAGCGCAATCACTTTGACTTCATTGACCGACATCGCGCTATTCACCGTGGGTCTGTTGTCAGAAATGCCGGCTATTCAAGTTTTCAGCATTTACACAGCCGTCGCGATGGCTTTCGATTACATCTACCAAATTACCTTCTTCTCAGCCATTGTTTACCTACTCGGCTCTGCGGAGCAGAAGAAGAAGAATAATACGACGAAGAACAATTGCCTCTGGCAGTGCAGTTGGAAATCAGATAACAAATCCACAATCGTTTCCGACGCATCAAAAAGCATCACCACCAGCAAAGTTGCATCAAATTCAATGATTGCAGAAAATCTGTCCCGGTTCTTTTGCAACACATATCTGCCTCTGCTGTGCAAGCCGATCTCACAAATTTGTCTCACCATTATCTACCTGATTTATGTGCTATTCTCATTCTGGGGTTGCAGTCAAATAGAAGTCGGTTTCTCAGCTTCCAAGCTGGTCACTGCCGATTCACCGGCTCGACGATTCTCTGAACTCATGGACAATTATTATTTAAAATCTGCCGAAGTGCACGTCTACGTGTACAAAGCACCGGATTTCAGGAACGAAACCCAAGTGCGCCGGTTCTTGAACTTTGTCCATCTAATTGAAAGCACACCTTATTCGGGGGGACCCTCGACAACCAATCTGTGGTATCACAGTTATAGTAATTTTTTACAATTGAAACGTCGACCGAAAGAAGAATTCTACGATCACTTGGAAGAGTTTTTCCAAATTCCCGCATTCAAGCAACACCTGACAGAAATTCGATGGAAAAACGAATCCCAGTTGAACAAGATCAAAAGCTTCTTCTTCACGACAACCTTCCACAGTCCAAACGGAGGACGAGGATGGGTACCAATTGTCAGTATTTGGCGTGAGATTGGTAAAAAGTTTTCTGAATTTGAACCAATCATTTACGGTGATCGTCAAGCTTTCATCGCCGACCAGTTGATCAGTCTGCCAAGAAATACATTACAAACAGCCGGCATGGGCATTCTCAGCCTGATGATCATGACCGCCATTTTCATCCCAACGTCGAGCAGCGTTTTTCTAGTCGGCATGATGCTCCTGTCGACAGATTTAGGCGTAATCGGTCTACTAGCAATTTGGGGTGTCGACTTGGATCCGATATCAATGATAAACATTTTGATGAGCTTGGATTTTTCCATTGAATACGCCGCCCACGTTTGTCATTATTACTTCCAAGCTCCTGGAACGGACGCTTCAGTCAAACTGCGTCATTCTTTGTCATCCGTTGGCTGGCCAGTCATTCAAGGTGGCATTGCCACGATACTTGGAGTTTTACCTCTCACCTTTGTCGACTATTATATTTCTAGAACATTTTTCAAAACTTGCTTTCTCGTAGTTTTAATGGGCATGTTTCATGCATTTGTCGTACTTCCTGTCATACTGCTCATCATGAACAATGACCACAGCATGTACAAAGTAAATTAAAATGAAATATATACGTCCAAAGAAAAATCTTCAACGTATACTTTAGCGACTGCAAGCTTACCACAGTTTCAAAGCAAAATTGGCGTCAACACACCTTACAATTGTGTAATATACGACCCTATCTGAGAATTCCTGCACTGAGAAGCACTTTCTCACATTTCATTCGCAATTAAATTTATAAAAATAAAACAGCCCCAATATCGTAACAAATAATGCAAATCAATTAACTGAACGCAATACGATAGCTCCATATTTTATGATCAAATCAAATGCACAACTGATACCTTACTTTCCAATTTCTTATACAGTACTATACAATTATTGCTAACCATTCTTTGAGTTGTAAAAAGCGGATGAAAACAAAAATAGCATGTCAATCGATGAAGATTAAACGTTTTCCTTTTTCTCTCATTGACGACAAAATTAATTCGAATGTCAAAAACTGAACTGATGTTAACTTTTCATTGAAACAAAAATCTCAAACTACATCTTCCCACAAAGAAACAGAAAAACTAATAATACAGCAATTTTATCAAATAACTTTACATACATATATACATTGCACTGAATACACATTACAAATTGTCATGCTGATAATTAAATACAACTGATGTTTGATAACAAAAAAAACAACGTTACTTACCAAATTGTAGCTATGCATTCACCTTCAGCTTCACTCATTACGGATTCTAAAAGAGAGGAATATTATTTCAAAGACAGGTTAAATATAGTTCGTATAATAACAATTATGCAAAACAATCAGAAATTAAGTCTCATTCATAATTCATAATTCAGGTGAAGAAATTCATTTTGAACATCATTTATTACACAGAATCAAAGTTAATCTTTAATCAAACTTGATAAACAAACAATCTCACCAATTCAATTAACGCCGAATAGCACTGCGAAAAAGCATGGCTCTGATACTGTATTTCACTGCTAAATAAACAGACTAACCTTTTATCTTGAAAATGCCTAAAATGAACAACAATATTCATAAAGTTCAAAAGTTCATTTCAAATCTATAATTTGTAAAACAGTTCTGCATTTTAAATTTAACTTACAAATCATCAGTTTCACAAGATAATAAAATTAAAAGGCAATTTTTCTAAAACTGAACACCGCACAAATGAAAAACGGAAATAAGTGCTTCGCGGGCATATGTTGAAATCAAGATTGATCAATCTCATTCTGGGGCAAATGCAAATTAGACCTTTGAATTCTCAAAGTAGTTAGAGCTTTGATCTAACCGTCAAGCAATGTATCATTCAGTGAACACTGTTCATTGTCATTATCTTTCTAATTTAAAAACGTCATGTTAATTGTGCATTGAAGCAAAAACTGTTTATGAAATACGCACTGGTATGAACACTTAGTTGAATGTTATATTTAAAAATCGATTAATATATTTAAAATATTTTTCACTTTTTATTAATTGAACTGAAAAAGCAAATGAATTAAACTGAAAAAAACTGCTACTGAATTATCGAATGAATATCACAAGGTTCCTTAATCACACACACACACACACACACACACACACACACACACATATATATATATCTGTATATGTTCAAGTTCACTTACCATTGAAAAGCGATAAGAGAATATTTCTATTACATTGATCACACTGGACAGGCAAAATACAACAACGTTTCCACTGCTAAAAGTAAGCAATAAACTGACTATGACTTTGCTGATAGTAAAATGATCTTCAAGATAGATGAGAAAATTCCTTTCGGTGAGATAAGACAAAAGAGAACCTTTGAACCTAAATTCAATCAAAAAAAGTAATATCAAACATCAACCTAAATAAAATTATCTTTTATATGATTAGTTGAATTTTTTTAATTGTGTGCTTTTTTACCAATGCTTTTTTTCAGCTTTACCTCGACAATACGAAGGTAAATGGTTTCAGAGAGGTATAAATATCGAATTCACAATGTTGTCGTACTGATTTGAAAAAGTTGAACGTTGGGAAAAATCAATAGTTGTTTTCTTTCTTGTTAATGCTTCAACTGAACAACAAAACGCAGAGATACGAAAGCGACTATAACCGCCTTCAGCTATTAACAAAGCAAATAGAGGTAAGCTCAGTGTGGCGCAGAGAAGCTTTATGTAAATTTTAACAACACGACCCACTTTACCATTGCAGAGCATTTGAAAGGCAGCAAGTAGCACAATAATGATGAAGTCGAGTGTTGTTGATTTGAATTGGAGCTAATTAGAAATTTTGTCCATCACTCACTCAGATTCGTCACCAGATCAACCGTCTGATTTTACTTCACTTCGGACAGCATCGTTCATCCTCTTCTCTTCTTAGTAAATCACAAATACATAATATACAAACTCATGATAAATTTGTAAAAAATAAAAAACAATAAAATATAATAAAAACACGCTTTTATTGGGACTATATAATAAATAAAACTGAAAAAATTAATGAATTAACAACAAATTTGAGTTATTTTTCGCAATCAAAATATTCCAACATGTAAGAAAGAAAGAAAAAAAAAAGAAGTAATAAAAGAATTCTTTCCTGTCAGTGAGCCTTTTTTTTCACCAAAAAAACAGTCTCTCTCTCTCTCTCTCTCTTTCCATTTCATTCAAGTGGACATTGTCCACATTTCCATTTTCATAACATTTTCCCACACATTGCCGTCAGTGATTGTTGAGCAGAGCAACAAGAAGAATACAAATGTGAAATAAACAAGAAACGACAGGATTGTCAAACTTTAAATTGAAAATTTAAATAATTAAACTTTTCCAAACTTTTCAAATTTGCAGCAGAAGTGTTGGAAAATAAAACGCAAAAACTGCTCAACTGATAATAATAATAATAATAATAACATGTAGAAAAATAAAACCACGATGTCAACTACAAGTTAAAAAGAAGAAGAAGTAAAAGAAGAAGAAAACGTATGATCATCATCTGAAGAAGAATAGAATAGAATAGAAACATCTGGATAGAAAAGATGGACGAAATTTGAAAATGAAACAAGCAATGAATAATCTTCATACATATGAAAAAGTAAAATATTCAGTTCAACAAACAACATATATATATATATATTTGTTGACTTTCGTTCAAAATGAATTCAAATTCAAATGAAAAATTTAAATTAATCAAAACCTCTCACTCTAGATAAAGTTCAAATAATGAAGCAAAATAAATCATTTCCATGCATTAATAATAATGTGGATACATTTTTCACTTGTACACTCTTGTTAAAGTTATTGAAATAAAGAAATGGAAAAATTCTTTTCTACAAATTAAAAAATGAAAAACGGAAGACCAATGATAATAAATAAACAAAACAAATAGGAAAATATTCAAAGCAAAAACTTATATATGGAAGAAATTTCCTCAGGGGCAAAGTGGTGGAAAACCTGCCGTGGAGGAATTTTTGGCACCAGTCAATGGAGGAACATTCATGGCCGATTGGACCATGGATCCTAGTTTCGCTAAACCACCCCATAGCAAACCACTAACATTAGCTGCTGAATCAGTATCAGCAACACCAGGGGGGTGTTGTCCATGCAATGTTTGACTAGGAAATATTACATCATTGATATTGGTGTTATATTTGCCAAAAGTAGTAACAGAGGGAAGTGCACTGGAAGCAGTAGTGGTTGTAAGTTTAATTTTCGTCGCTGTTATCGTCGATGTTGTTGCTGTTGTTTCTGTTTCTGCTAACGATGTCAGCATATTGCTTGCAAGATTGCGTTGCTCCACTGCGGCTAAATGTCGCAAAATAGCATCCAAAATCTGAGCTTGAGTTGAAGAAGCTGCTGCAGCAAGCTGATGATGATAAAGCGGTGTATTGAAAACAGAAACTGCAGCTGCTGTATTGCTGCTCGACGATGTCGCAGTTGTCATTCCAATTCCAGTACGTGAGTTGGTAGCAATAATACTGCGCATATACTGACTGCCAGCAACAGAGAAATTGTTATTCAAAATTGGTGGATGATAAAATTTACATTGCACTCGACAACATCTTCCTTTTGCAAAATCACGACAAACAAGCACTTTATAATCATCGGAAACTTCAACATAATCTATATAAAAAGAAAACAGTATCAAGAAATATTCATAAAAATGGAATATATTATAAATCATAAAATATACAAAAATTTGAACATGCGCAATCATCAACTCACCTTCATTTAAATGTACATATCGACATGTGGAACGACTACAACGCCCAAGTTTAAAATCGCGGCATACTGGTAGGGTGTCCAGTAACTGAAAGAAAGTTATGAAGTTTCTTGTTATCATTTTCTGGAATGGAGTATGAATAATTTTTTTTTTAAACAAACAAACAAACATACATACATACATACACACATTACATTCAAACCAAAGCATTCATTCATTCATTCATTCGTTACAGTTTTCAAAATCATGCGAAAAGAAATTTCAATACAGAGCAGCAGTTAAAACAGAGCAAATGGAATAAAAGCAAAAAATAGACCAAGCTTAAAGACAGTACTGAAAGCAAAGCACATTCAAACTCTCAAACCTTGCCGAACAACATTGTGAAAGGTTGTATAAGTTTCCCTTTTCCGGAGGCCTCATCAATTTGAATAATAATGTTGAATATGCTGCTAATGATGAACAGTGAAATGAAAAAGTATTTCAAAACACCTTTTCTCAAAAATAACTTTCTTAAATATGATAAATAATTGCAAAAATTAATTTTTTCATACCATTCCTCGAAATACCAACTAAAATAAATCTATAGTAGTGAAAAAAAAACAGTAAAACCAAACAACTTGTAACAATTATTTATAACTGATGATTAAATTTAAAAAATTAAAATCAAATACGCAGAAAAAATACCTTCAATCTTTTACAATTTTCATCTACATAAAAATAAATAACTGTTGTACAAAAAAATATTAAAATTAGAAAAAGATTGAGATTTGAAAAAATGCCAACAATCGATGATGGTACAGGAAAAATGTACCTGTCCAGACTCGTCATAATAGGCTACAGAATAATAGTTGGAAGGTGAAACCATTCGACCCGCAGGAACCGGAGCAGCACTTTTAGTAGTAGCGACGGCAGGTGTAGTAGTAACATTTGTGGCAAGAGAGGATAACACAGTCGAAGGAACTAAACAGCAAACAGAAAATGCACGTAAACTCATGCTCAGTCCACGCACCAAACGCATAATGATTGCCAGATAAAAAAACAAACAAACAAACAAACAAACAAACAAACAATCATTCACATTCAACAGATATTAGTAAATTTGCTATTATGCTAAAAATTGCATTTTCAATAAAAGTGGAATTTTAGAATTTCAGTAACGTGCAAATGGAAGGATGTACCAAAATAAGTGAATTCAACTAATAAATAATAGATATGTGAGGAGCAAACAAACAAACAAAGATAAAAACTCTGTCGTTTGCTATGGGAAAAGTTCATCCTCAACAGATGGCTAAAAGAAGCAAACGCATTTTAGCAGGTGAAAAAAAATGCACAACTTACAAGTCACTGGAACGTAAGAAGCTTGTATGCCGTGCAGAGCGGCAAACTGTGGGTAATGAAAAGCTGGGCCGACAGTAGCGCCGACTTGGGCTGGATTTGCAGTGACCGGCTGAAAGACCGGTACACCGCCTTTGTCATATGCTGGACGTTTGTTCTGCAAAACCTGGAAAATAAATTGCTCGAATTTATTAAAATTTTAATTTCCTTCGACTAACTTGAACATCTTTAATTAAATGACAATAACGACAACAATTTCGAATATCATACCTGTCCATTTTAGTAACAAAACAAAATGAAAAAGAAATATTTCTAAAGTTTCGTTAAAAATAAACTGATTACTCAATTAAATATTTTCTCTTAAAATCTGATTTCACTAAAATGCACTGCTGTTGTTAATAAGTCATAGAAATGGATAACATGGATTTTCAGAGCATCCGTGAATAAAATAATATTCTTTTCCCTAAAAAAGCTGACAAAGAATAAATTAACTTTCAAATAAATAACAGATTAGTTTTCCATATAAAATATGAAAAATGAAATAAAATGTATTATTCAGATTAAAATCAATGTAGACAATATAATTATAATAATAATTATTATTACATTAGCAATGCACTCGTCTGTCTTACCTGCTCTAAGTAAATAAATATAACATGCATAAGCATTGTTGACCACAGACAGACAGGCAGTGGTGATAATCATAACAGCAAGCATAAGCATAAAAAATAAAATTCACAAAAGCATATAGACAACTGATGTATGTGATAACAAAAGAGAGAAAGAGGGAGGGAGGAAGAGATGGTTTTCTTTTTTTGAGAGGTAAATTAATTAATCAGACTTGCAGCAGTAAATATATACAAGCAAACGAGGGAAAAAAAAGAATAAATAAAAGCAAACTGAAATAAAAAATACCGCAGCAGCCAGCATTAGCGAACTGTTCGTAGCGGAAGCAACGTCCACTTCCAAGGGTCTTTTCTTGGAGCTTGATGCATATGAAGCACTACCGCCGCAGGCAGAAGCACTGGTCGCAGCGGCAGCATATGCGGCAGCCGGAATTGACTGAAATTAACCAACCAACAAATGGTAAGCAAAAACAAAACAAAACAAAAAAGACAAACAACAACAACAACAACAACAACACTATGAAAATCATGAAGATAATATAAGAAGGAAGAAGTTGAGATAAAAGAAAGGAAGGAATGAAAATTAAAAAGTAATATAATGCATTCACAACTTACACGGCCATTCCATTCATATTATTTTATAATAATAAGCGCAAAAACATAATCAAACAATGTTATTTCTAAAGGTTATCAAAAAATATAAACCAAAAATAAAGCTACTAATGATCATATTCAATAATGAATGAATGAATGAATGATCCAAGCAGCATGCAAGAAGAAGAGTAAACTTTATCCTAATTAATAAAATTTTATTCGTTATTCATTCCTGATTACACATATGCATATATGCATGAATGTAATTTTCTTTCCATATTGTTTGCTGTTGTTCTTATAATGTTGCACAACAAATGCTTTAAACAAATGTGTGTGCTTATTTGTCTGTCAGTCAGTCATTGACTGCTTTTACTTTTGAAGCTTCCATCTTAAAAAAAAAAGTAACTGCAGTGCAGTTAATTGATTTTTCATCAACATTATAATATTGATATAAAACGGTGCACAACACAATGTATAAAATAAAAAATGAAATACCTTTAAGTCTATTCTCTTCAAAATTGTGTTTGATGTGAGAAAACAAGAAATAAAAATTCCTTCAAATTCTATTTAAAATTAATTAATAATGATGCTGAATAGAAACATATGCGACAGTAGTGCGAAAAATAATGATAATTCCAAAACGCCACCCACCTCTTCATCAGTTGAACTGAAATTTCAAAAAAAAAAAAACTTACTTCCACACGGTCAGCTCGAGGAGTTACGACCGTCTTATTAGGTGGTACCTGCGCAGCATTCACTGCGGCAGCCACAGATGCAGGTGTCGCATTGCCAGCAGTGTTAATTATTCCACCAACCTAAAATTTCAAATAATATTTAAAAAGTTTTCATCATTCAATAAACGAAACATTTGTTCATTGTTGTTATTAAATCATCAGCTATTAAAATTACCGTAGCCAAACTGTCAGAATTTGCCGGAACTAAACCAGAATACATTGGATGCGTGTTCAACGCATATGCAGCATATGGATTGTAAGCCGTGGCCGCAGTAGCAACACCAGAAAGTATGGCATTGGTTCCAGGCTGAAATAATTAATGCACATATATGCAACAGAGAATTGCAAAGAGAGAAAAAATAACAACACATCTCCAACTGACCACAGTCAACGGGCTAACGCCTATTGGAGAAATAGTGGGCGTGGACATTTGAGTCATGAGAAGATTTTTTATGGCCAAATTTTGACGTCCATTGATCAAAAGCTGATCTTTCAAATGTTGTGGTGGATGAAGATATTTACATTTCGGATTTTCACGCGTGCATCGACCCTAAAAATACAGTATAAAGAAGTAAGTGGTATCTATAAATTTTGAAAAGATTTGAAAACATTACATCAATTTATTTCACAAATGTCCACTTGATGATCATTAATTTTGAGTAAATGTTTTTTCTTTGATGAAATTAATTGAACAAGAAAGGAAACAAAAAAAATTCAATAATAGTCAATTATATTTGAAAAGCCAATTTGACTTTGACACAAGCTACTTGGCAAAATTATCCACTTTACGAGAAAAGAAATTTCTGATGAAAAAAATTAAAAAAATAAATTATTTTCTTAAATATGCTTAAACTTGCCGTCAATTTTACTGTCGTGACGTATCTCTGAGAATTATCTTTTTGCTAAATAAAGATTGCTTTACAATAATAAAGTGAACAACAAACCATTTTTGTAAAATCGAAAAACTGACGTCATCAGTGTTGTCCAGTTTTCAAAAACTAGACACAATATATGCTAGATGAGATGCTAACATTGAATAATATTTTTTTTTAAAAAGTATATATATATATATATATATATTAATATAAATAGAATACCAAAGGAAGCTTTCCCCTACTCTGCGATCAAAAAAAAAAGAAAGATAAAAAAAATTAAACTCACTTTGATGCTGTCGTAACAGGCGGTAACCCGACCATTTTGAACCTCAACGTGCGATGGAGGATGGGCAAATTTGCATTCACCCTCAGACCTGGCGCACTGACCACGCTGAAACTCGCGGCACACCTCCAGTTGAAGCCAACGTGAATCTTTCACGTTCATCAAGTGATTGACCATTGCCATCAAATTGTTGCTATTTTCGTCGTACATGGCGTTTTCACTGACAGCCATTAGCATGACAGAATAAAGAAAAAAGCGGCGGCAACGGTGGCAGCGGCTGTAGTGGTGATTTTTCTTTGCAAGTGGGTGAAAGAAAAAAAAAGAACAGCAAAGGAAAGATTCAAAAATTGAAGCTAACCAGCAGAAAAGTGAAAAAAAAGAAGAAAAAGTAATAAATATATAAATATATAAATAAATAAATTGTAGCCCTGTCGCTATGTATTATTTCAGCTGTGTTATTCAGGCAATAGCAAAACTGGCAGCAGAATAACTTTTGAAAAGATTGAAATTTGGAAATGATGAGCGTAGATGATGATGATTAGCAACAATTTGACAATTGGCAAGCAAGCCGCGACCGAAGCAACTACAAAAGTCACAAGCAGCACAGTTGAAAATGGAAAAAGCAGAAATTGAAGATACAATAATAAAAATTATTATTGATGATGATGATGAAGAAGGGAAAAAATTGATGAGGGTAACGTTGACAATGGTGACGGCGATTTTGGCGACAGAAACGTTGACAGCAGTAACAATTGTACCAACCTTTCTACAACCCGCAAGCAGCATCGAAGTAATAAAGCAAAAAAGCAAACCAACAATCTGAAAACATAAAAAAGAAAAAATTCCAATCAACCAACAAGCCAATAATTTTAGCGAAAGCAAGAAAAGAAAATGGAAAAATCGCGTACAACGAAATATCTTTTCTCATATTAATTTTTCTTATATATATATACATATAGCATGTGCACAAAGTGATATATGATTATTATTTATCAAAGGCTGATCAACATTCTTTACAACAGAAATAAAGACCATCATCAAGCCTTTTGCATTGAATGCTTCCATCTCTCTCTCGCTCTCTCTCTCTCTACTTTTTGTTGCACAAGATGATCATTGATTGACAAAGCACGATTCATTACTTCATCAATAAAGCTGAATTATTTTACTGCTAACGATAGTGTCGTCAACATGTGTAGATGACAACAACGATTCTGTTATCACTGAAACTGAAACACCAAAAGCAAACAACAACGCTGGCAACGATAATAAAGCATATAGCAGCAGCAGCAGCAGCAGCAGCACAGTTTAAAATTTCACCAAACATCACACACAACGAAATGCCAAGCAAATTCTATTTTACAAACGTAAATGACGACAAAACAATAACGAAGCCGCCCCACAATTTTCTCTGCTTAATATGCTTTTTTTTTCTATGAAATAATTTTTAAAAAAAAACATAAAAAGCAAAAAATACAACAATCTTTGGTTAATAAAAAAAAATATAGTAAAATCAATCAAATGACAGTGTGAGGGAAAAACGGTGTTGTTTAACAGTAAAAAGATGACAACAAAGCGTTGTCCAATGAATAGCATCCAAACAATACGGCAACCAACTTGTCAGTTTCTCCCCTCTGGCTAGCATGTTGCAATTCACTTTTTTGTATACCGCTTATTCATTATCCAAACCCGAAAACCCCACCCTACCCCATCCTTACCCCTCTTGATCGATCTTTAAAAGCATTATCACACACACACACACACACACACATACACACAAATGAATGTCCAAACAGCCAACAGAACAACAAGTCATTAGATGCTCTTGAAAAACACACACAAACCTCTCTGAATGGACATTGTCCAGTTTCCCACTGAAATCATCTTTCCACCTCCGAACCTCTCCGTACAACAAATTGCTGTGTTGTTGTTGCTCATTTTCTCAAATTCTCTTTTTTTCAATTCAAATTTGACGTCAAAAACAAACGACAAGAAAGAACATTAAAATTATACAAATTAGGAGGAGAGTTTGAACACAATTAGGCCAAAATTGAAAATTTTCCATCAAAATCAAAATTTATGACACACATTTCACCATTGGAAAGTGCATCACATTGAGAACACAATAAATAAATGTTGCTCAATTCAATTTATCTTGAATGCTTGGAAGAAAATGTTGTTGTTGTTGGAAAAAGTTTGCGCTGTGAAATCATGAAAGAAAAACACACATCGTAACAGAAAAGGAAATCAAAATCAAAATCAAAATCAAATGCGGAAATAAAAATGAAAAACCTGATAAGAAACAAAATTTGCATATTCAATTATATTTCTTAATAAATATTTGAAAAATAAAAATGGACACACAATTGTTTTGAAATTGTAATTTCAAAATGCTTGCTATAGAATAAGCAAATTGCCAAATACAAAACTGCTCTGTCACAACTGTGAATAACAGCACTGTGCAAAAGTAATCAAACCAACCACACACGGTGCAACTACGTAAAATTTGCTCTTATCAATGTCAACGTGTGTGAAATTATTCAATTTCGACTGCCATTTGAAATTTAACAACATATCCTTCTCTTTTTTTCGGGGGGTTCACTTGTCACCACAGCATTGTAACACATTTTCCTAACAACCAAGCCTGCCTGCCAGTGTTGCTTGATAAGACAAATGATGACAAAATATATTGCACATTAATACTAATTTTCAAAGCCTTTCACATTAATTAAGAGCAGTTTTATTTTTTTAAAAATAAAAATTTTCAGTATATTCATGTTAAAATTCAATTTCAATGTTAATTACATCGTTCGAACAAAATAATAATAAACTGCCAACAAACAGTGTGACCGTAATATGAAAATCATGTACACGAAATAATTACGGCTCAAATTCTCTGCTAGCTGAAGTTTGCCCTTTCTTTAGAAAAAGAAAAGCAAATGCTTACTCTATTGGTTATGTAATTCATTGTGCAAAAGCACAGTATGAGAAAAGATCCAAATACCAAACAAACTTACTGAACAAATGAAGCAGAATCACTGAACAAAAAGAATTGCATACAGTTCCTTCTCATTTCATCGGTACTATGGATAACAACACTGCTTATTTGCATCGTTTTATCTGACGAAAAGATTAAAAAAAATAATAAAATCAAAACTGTCTATGAAATTTCATTTTTACTATCGAATTAAGAGAAAGATGTATTAATAATTTGTTCATTGCAATCATCATTCATTCATTTGTTGACATATCCTGCACAAATTGAACAAACACAGCAAATGACATAATTTAAATAATATGCATTTGGAAAAGAGCATAATGCTTAATGAGCATCTTATATTGGGAAATGTGTGCGTGTGTGCATTTCCCATTCCACGATTGAAAATTAAAACAAAAAACAATTAATTACTAGCTTGTCACTTTTACTTAACGATGGTTGATCATGTGAAAGAATTTATCAAGGACAATGATCATGAAAATCGACTATATGAAAAGATTAAAAATACATAACTGCAGAGTAAACTACTACTACTATGACTACTACTACTGCTACTGCTACTCTTAAAAATTAAATATCAAGATGGAAGTTTAATTTTCCCAAAAAAATCCTCACCACTACTGCACAGCATATCTGATGAAAGAGACTGTCTACAGCATGTGAATTTATTAAATAAGAGAAAAAAAAATAATTATAAAACTTTTGAAAAAAAAATTATACTGACTGAAAGAAAAAAATTGCTTGAAAATTGCAGTGGAGCAAACAGCAAGTGCAAAATCAATTCAACCAGTGACCAGTTTAATTAAACAAGGGCATCACAATTGACAATGACATTTCTTTCACCATTAAATTAACTGAGAAATGAAGATAAATGTTGTTGCTCTCTAGTGCGTATATACGTATATATATTGTCGTTTATGAACAACAAAATCCAAGGCTAGAAAATGCAAATCATTTCTACAACAGTTGGTAAACTCTGCTCATATGAAGTCAAAATTTCCTGCTTACACTTTTGCAGATACAATAATAGATATTTTTTGCAATTTTTCTGCAAACAAGAAAAAAAATGAATCATAACACAATGCAAAGTTGCAATGAATTTCATTGAATGAAACACTAAAAATTGAAGAAGAAAAAAAACCTGCAACAATAACTGAGCAAGCAATTTCACAGCTTTTCAATATCGTTGCCATTTTGCAATTTCTCTTCTGCTCAGCATAGCAACATTATTGTTGTATTGAAACATCGACCGAAGAAGAAACAAAATATGAAATATGAAATGAGAAAATCCATTTCCGAAGATTCAACTACAATGACAAAAGCTATACACATTTTGTTTTGCTGAAGCTGAAATTCACAAAAAAAATAGCTAAGACAAAAACTATCATAATATTATTCTGAACAAATGATGATGCCATGTGTTGGTGGTGGTGGTGGTACCACCGTAAATGTCAGCAGCATCTTTGATAATGCAGATGGTAGTGTAGGAGATGTGAGTTTTTAATTAAACGAAAATAATCCCCTCCTCCTTCTGCATCCTCTTTGCAATAAGTATTTTTGTTAGGTGTGCAGAGAGAAGAAGCTAATAAAAAAAAGAAAGAAGCAAATTCAAAATGTAAAGCATAGATAGATTTGCAAACAAGCGGTCTCGAGTCTTTGAACTTCAAAAACAGCACTCAATTTATATAAAAGCAAGATAAGAAGAAAATGCCCAAGCAGCAAGCAAGCGAGCAAGCATTTTCAACTGGTTTCACACTTGCTACAACATTCCAACAAAAAGGGGGGGGGATTGAAGTGAATATTATTTATCCGCCTGCTAGTTGAAAGCTGAAATTCTTTGAAGAAAAAAAAATGAAAAATTCCAATTGAAATATAATAAAATTGAAAATCACTAATACATGTTTTCAATAACAAATCATCTCGCAAAATGAGAATTATTAAACTTCACATCCATATATTAAAAGGGTAGAATCAAAAGTTAAATTAAAGCATTCATCATACTGGACAGCCAAGCTGCCTTGGACTGGAACACTGATGTGGCACTCTTCGTCTCTGTCTACTGTGAGTGACTGACTGAGCTCAGTGCATGAAATTGAGCGAAATATTCCAAAATGCTCCAAAGCAGTTGATGAATGTTTCAGCAGCTGAATCAGCGGCAGAAAAAAAAACTGCACGTCACCAATAAAACACCAGAGAACCAAACAACAGACGTCGAAAAGCCACGTTTGTTGCCAGTCAACATGCAACAATTTGTGTATTGTTGTTTACTGTGCATAATATGATGAATGATGTTTCTCACCTTTGTAGCGCTTGAGCTGAATTTGTTGAGCGTTTCGATGTGAAAAATTTTGAAATAACAAAAAAATGTTCTTCCATTTCAAATATATTAAAAATATTTGCAAAATATGACAAGTAGTAGTAGTGGAATGAACACACATTTGCAACAATATGCAAATATCTACAACAACACCGAAGAAGAAGAAGATGATGATGATGATCTACTTCATGCTTCTTGCATGGTATGAAGTTGATTGAAGGAATCACTTTCATTACTTTTCAAAAAAAATGATAAACAAACAAAATGCATGACATTAATTTTAAAATTAATGCAACAACATCACTCATTTATCTATCGGTTTCAAATTTTTTTTACCATAAAACGAAAAAAATTCCGCACAACATATGCAGATGTTCTTGTTGTAAATTTTTTCAACTGAAGCGTTCAGTGATACAATGAACTGTTAAACTAAACGTATGCTCTTCTTTTTTTTTCTCTTTTACCAAAATATTTGTTTAAACAAATTCCACAAATTCTTCCACCATTCTTCTATAAATTTTTCCAATTCCAAGCAACAAAGTTCACACACACACACACACACACATTTGCTGGCAACACACGTGTAACTGTTTCGTTTTTTTTCGCTCTTGTTCATTTGATAGCATATCAAAAATAATTTTCCCTTCACAAATTACATCTTAAATAAATATATATATGGTTGAAATCTGTGCAACCACCTTATTATTACAATTCTCATACGTCAATTTTCATACACTACAAATTATACTATCAAATGGTCGCCATAAATGCTGAAAAATTTTTTCTTCTACTGATAGGAAGATTTTCAAAAAAAAAAATTTTTTTCAAATAAATAAAAATATCAATTTTATCATCCAAAGATGACAATCTCAACTGCTGTGGCACTGATCTTATCCCACTGAAGCCCAAAGATTACGGACGGTTAAGAGATGGAAAGATTTCTGAGAAAAATAAAATCTGCATGCATATTCATCCGTATATTACACGAGATTCAATAGGAAGTAAAATTACAACTAATAATGAAATAATTTTGTCAAGCAGAACAAAATTTTGAACACAACACTTGTGAAAATGATGCTTTTTCTTTTCACAATTGCAATTTTATAACAACAAATGATAATTGAAATTCTTTTCAAACTCTTTTCAATCAAATTATAAGCCAAGGATATATTAAAATTAAAAAAACAAACAAATACCCGACTTTGTGGAATGTACTTTTTAAGCCGGTGTGTACAAATGCGCGGGCCAGCTGAAATGCAACCAACCAACCAGTTGAAGTGCCCCGCCGGAAACGGGGCAAATCAATACACACAACGGAAAGAGCTTAAATGCTTATTGATCTTGGTGAAAATGATTTATTAATTCAGCAAACAACGTTTAAATGCAAAAGCGACAGACCATTTCCCATCTATTACCCGAATTGGTCATCAAAAGCTCGACGCCAATGATGATGATGATGCTGATGCTGATGATGATGATGATGACTGCACAGCGCCGCGACCAGCATCTATTACAACAACATGCAGCACCTTCATGTCGGTCTTTATTTTCACATCCAATAATATCGATCAACCATGCGTCATTTAATGAGCAAAAATTTTTTTTTCAATGATAAAATTCATTGCACATTAATTTTGAAATAAATAATCAATGTACAACACAACTTGTGAAATGGTATTGTTTTTTCTTCAATTCACAATCACATATTACAATACGATATTTATTTGTACAATTTTACCCACAGTTGCAGATTTCAACATTTCAAACTTACCCTACTTCACTTTTAAAGCAAAAAAAGAAATAAGCAACACGAAAATTAAGCAAAAAAAAACTTTTAAACGTGTGCGTGCCGCTTGTGTATTTTATTCATTGAAAATTCTTTTAAATAAATAAATACAATTCGTGTTGCAATGAATAGAAATTAAAAATTAACCATTCAAAAATCTCCCATGCAGTATTTAATTAAAACTGAAGAACAAATCGTTATTATTTGATTTGTAAAAAGATAATTTAAAATTTATCGGTGACTGATTTTTTCCATTAAAAATAAACCGTCACAATTTTAACGCTATACAACTATAAGACATAATAATAAATTATCCCCTGATCTAAATTTTTATTGCTTTTATTTTTTCTTTACTAAGCAAGCGAAGTCAAGAAATACCATAAAAATCGACATATACATATACATATAGTTCTGGCTTGAAGTGTAAAAATTACAATTATCGATTTTTCATTTAAAATTTTATGCCACATTACGCAGAGAGAGTTAAAAAGAATGAGAATTAAAAAAATGGAAATATCAAAAAAATTTTCTATTTCCTTTGACGAAAAAAAATGAACGAATTAAACAAAAGTCTATCTCTATCCCGCCAATCTCAACAATGTAATAAATGTTCATGCTCTTTTTTCCCACGCTTAAGAGATAAAGCAGTATAGCCAAAGGGGTAGACTACATATAAATAGCAATGACAGAACTTTCTGCTGAGTGAATGAAAACGATCAATTTTCTTCTCTTTCAACTAACAACTTAATAAAGCAAACCAACACAAATCGGAACTCTGTTATTTATATGCAAATTTAAGCGTGTATCATTAGTAGAATACGAGATGATTACAATTTTCAGCACATTTTGCGACTGAAAAGCAGTATGAAAATAGAATTTTTTCAATAACGAAAGGAAACTAAATATAAAATTTTTATGATTGAAATTCAATTTTCAAACTTTGAAACAATAATGAGAAACTCAGATTTGATACGATTTAGAACAGAAAATGAAAATTTTTAAAATAGTCAAAATTTGATTGCAACAAAATTGCAAACTCAGACCAAACGATAAATGCAAATGACAAAATATCCAGCCAACTTATCCATCTTCTTACAACAACAACAACAACAACAGCTACTGCTACTGCTACTACTACTGCTGCTGATGCTGCTGCTGTTGGCTGTCGCTTCCAGCTATTTTTCAATCAAAATTAACCGACTAATGGCTGGCTATAAAACTGCTGAACTGCTTTTGCTAAAATGTTTCTTCAAATTGCCCTTGTTCTTTTTTTTCACTTTTCTGTGAAATATTATAACATATATATATAGTTTTTTTTAATATACTCATAAATTCTCAAACCTTAATCATTTATTAATTATATGAATGGATTTGAAAACGAAAATGTAAAAGAAAAAAAATATATTAAACTGATCAGAAACACTCGAAAACGCCAACGCTTTGACGTCGGATGTTGCATGTGGAAAGAGAGGAGAGTTTGATGAATTTTTCCTCTTCTACACGCGCATTACGTTCGAAATAACAAACCGTTTATAGATTTCGCATTTATAATTAAACACACTGAGCACAGCTTGAATAATGTGGATAAAAAATTTCCATCTTTACAAACAATTCATCAAAGACAATCACAGTTGTTCAAGAACGAAATTTCAGAAGAAAATTAGAAGCAAAAAAAAATAAATAGATATTGTGCGCTAACATTTTGAAAAAACTCCCCACAACAACAAAAGCTTAACAAATAGCTATGAGAAAAAAATACTAAACAAATAGACAAATTTACAATATTCGAAATGCTTGAAATTGCAATTTTTTACACCACAACAACAAGAAGTTTACACTTTTTTTTAAAATTTAATTATTGCACAACTCGCTTTTTTTTTTCTTTCCAACTCATTGCAACACTCAAGCAACTATTTGCATTATTAAATCAGTCGATAAACTGATCTGTTGTTTAAAAAAGACAAACAAAAACAAAATAATAATGATAATATTACAGAAAATTATTAGCATAATTGATGATAAAAAAAGAAAACAAATTTTCAACATCACATTAAACACGTGACATAACATACACCACACACACACACGTTTCTGCTTATTCTATTCATTGAAATTGCAAATCAAACTATTCATTCCAACACATCACTTGATATTTGATACAATTATAATTTAAAATGCAATTAAAAAAAACGTTATTTTACCTGAAATTGATAACAACAGAGTTGAAAAAGTACCGCTACTGATTAAAATTTTCAGCACCAACAGGGATGGATGGAGCAATGCTGTATATATATATATTATATACGTACATACACATACATGTATGTATACATGTGCTTTTATATGTTAGTGTTAGCAAATGACGTGTTCACGTCGAACAAGCAAATAAAAACAACCCTCATCATTTTCTCTGGCCCAAAGAATTTAAGTTTGAAACTATTAAAAACTGAGCATTTCTTCTTCTTAGAATGTTAACAACAAACAACATTACGGAAACAACTTTCCCATTGCCATTTCAATTTATGTGAAATGATATGTGTGAAATGATAGAAAAATTGTTCTCACAAATGAGATATTTTTTGCTCATATTACTACTATTTTTCAGCTTTGCATTGTAACAGTTGAAACTTGCAAATGTGAAAGCTATGAAACAAACTTCTACATTTGATTTGATCGAATAAACCTGAAAAACATTCATTCTCTTATTGTTCCAATATTAATTGTGATAAAATAAATGTTTTGAAAAAAAAGAAGAAGATTTATTCATAAATTCAACAAAATTGCATCAAATTTCATCCAATCTGTTTGTGCATATGCGTTGGGCGTGTAAAGCTAGCTGCTAGCCTGGTGCTAACTTGAAACAAACATTAAAAAAAAAGATAGGAAGGAAAACGCATAAAGCATAAAAGCAAATGTTGCCGTAAAAAGAGTAATAATAATAATAATAATAATAATAATAATAAAGAGAAGGAGAGAAGAAATAATGAAAGAAAAAAGAAAATATCAACGTCGATGCTTCTTATCATGATTTGCATCTCAACATACAGGAAGAGATTGCAATTTTTGAAACAGCGGTGCGGCAAAAAGAAGCCAATTATAAAAGAAATGATTCATGCCTGAGACCGAGGAATGCGCATTGCGTCTTTTGAATTCCGAACTTGAGATGAAACAATTAGCCCGCAACTGGGATACCACTACCACACCACCACCACTACAACCCCTTGTTTGCAATTTTTTATCAACAATTTTTATGCATGTAAATCATCACTGATATATGTATATATGTATAAATTAATATTATTATTAAAAAAAAATAGCACATTCAACAATTTCAAAGTAGTTGAAATATATTGTTCACCATTGAATCTCAAATGATCGATCGAGTCATTGGGGAAAATTGTAAAAATTGCAGTCAACCTGTAAAGGGAAATCAATAAAGAAAAAAACAAAACAAACTGTTAAAACCATAGCTATAATAGCACTTTTTTTATGCAAATAGACTTTCATTAAAAAATTAAAATAAAAAAAATGATTGTAATAATCTTGCGAAATAAAAGTTGACATGAACAAGAAGAAGAAGAATCTAAACGATCTGACATATCAGTGTTGTGCTTGATTGAATAAAAACTATATCTTTATAAAAATCTGACGAACAGTGAATACGAGAAATGCGAAGATGAAAATTCCCATGCGACAATGTAATACTGAATCATAAAAAGGGTATGAACTATTTCAAAGTGAACAAAACAATTTAAAAAAAAAATTACTTTTTTTCTCCAAATCTTCACTTGATTAAATAATAAAAAATAATAATAATTTCATTTATAAATATTATTTTTTAAAATTATTTCTGAAACAATAGTTGATACAAGTCAATTGCCAATAAAAAAAACAGCTATTGATTTTACCATAATGATGATGATGAAATATTTTAAAAAGATAATGAACTTATTGTTTAATTAAAAATTCAAAAACAAAAAACTGTAAGCTATGTTGAATAAAAATTATATCCATCCATCCATACATACATATATATATATATTTGAAAAATAATATTAAATTTGTAAATTCGATCAACGTAAATGCAGAGTGTATATAAGTAGTATACAGTGATGACGAAAAAGAAAGCTGTTGCTTTAATAATAAACTAATTAAACTGGCCATTCAGGGGCAGTAAAGTTACCAAATTTGAAAACAGTGCTATAGAGGAAAAATCAATTTATCGGACTTCTTCTTCTTCTACATCATCATCATCATTTTCTTCTTCTTCTTCTTCTTCTTTTACATAGCTTATTTTTTCATCGTTCTTTTTGAAGCAACAAAAGAGAAAAGCAACAACCACATACAAAAATGAATCCCCAAAATATGATGCAATTACAATATAAAGCGGATTTGAATATTAAAAATGAAAATTATTCAATCGATGATTGAATAATACAACAAGTGAAAAAATAAATATAAAGTGCTACTTCGAGAGATACAGCTTACGTGTTGGATTGTAGTTTTTTGTAGTATTTAAAGTTAAATGAAAGAGAGAAGAAAAAACCTGAGTTGGGGATTTTTCCATAAAATTGAAAAAATGAATTGTTCCATTGAAGACATCGAGAGAGAGAGAGTGAGAGTGAGAGTGTGTGTGTGAAGAATATAATGGCAAGCAGACAACGGACAGCAGGCATTGCTGAGAGAAAATAGAGGCAAGCAAAATTGGACGACAAACAGCTTGCAAAAAGCTGAACAAATGCAACCGATGCGGCCTATCGTTGGCAAATGCTATTGGATAATCGTCAAGTCAAGTCGTTTGGCGGCGAAACAAGACGACAAAGAAAAATAATCGACAACCAACAAACACAGACAAATTGATAAACGCATGCATCCAAAGTAAATTGAACATTCTCATCTTGCTTCTTCTGCTTCTGCTTTTCTCCATTGTCTCCATACATTTCATTTCATTTCATTTCATTCACATTTCCTTTTATATATTCTTTATTTTTATTTTCTAATAATTAATTAATTTATTCTGTTCTTTTTTATTTTTTCAATTCAATCAATCAACAGCATAATTGTTCATTTTTAAAAAAATGCAAATTCTGCTGAGAGTCGTTGAAGGGCAAACGATCAGAATCGAAGAAACAATGCTGTATAGACCATGATCGGCGACGGTAATTCAATTGTGCACGGCTTAACAGATTGGATTGGTCGGTGGAAAACAAAAGCACAGCTCAAATTGACCGTTACAAATTTTTACAAGTGAATCATCATTCAAAAAAAAAAAAATAAATAAATAAATTTCTGTTCTACATATTTATCTTCTTCCTCTTTCTCTCTTACAACTTAACCTTTCAACCAACCTCCCATTTGCATCCTACATCCTCTGTCAAATTAGCAAAAACCAAATGTACCTACAACAACAACAACAACCAAAAATTTATGCTTAACAATAAATTGTATTAAAAAGCAGCAATATACCTAATTTTCAATTGCAAATCACAATACACAAAAATTATTGTCCAAACAAACTGCACATCAACAGGCAAAGTCTCAGGATTATTTGTTGTGAAAAAAAAATAGAAAAATTAACTATTTTTAATAAAAAAAAACAAATTAAGAAACAACTGCCTTAAATTTAGTTTAGTTGAAAAATTGCACAGTTGGTTTTCTAATCAGTTATGAGTAGATTTATCGTCTTGATGCTTGAGTGCACGTATGCTAAAATATAAAACAACAATATGTTTGTTGTTTGCAAAAATTTATACAGCTGCAACTAATTTTTAATTCTTGGCTATTTTTAAATTTTCAACTGACATCCAAATGCAACATTGTGCAACTGAACATTCATTATAAAAATGGAAAACAAATTTATAAAATTGAAATACTTCACACACACACACACGTAAAAATTGTTTTTATAAATAAATAAACCCCACATACTAAACTGAATTGAACAGAAAATAAAAATATTTTATTTATTCTTCTTTTTTGGCAAGCTAAAAATCAATACGCTTAAATAAACTTAAAGGTAGAAATTAAATTTACATTTATTACATTATGGCAAACTGTTTTTAGTTTTCCATTTCAAGTAGAAAACGAATTTCAAAATTGCCCAAAAGTCTATAATTAAATCAAAAACATACAAACAAACAAAAAACATCTCTCGCGATTATGCATTATGCAATTGCAAATATTAACAGTAAAACAGTAAAGTTGTTTATATGTCAATCAGTGCACACAAATAATGATAAATTGAAGAAGAAAAAAATTTACATGCTAAACAAATCAATTGGATTGTCATAATTGATAATGAGTTTCATTTTTATTCAGATTAAATGAATTAAAATAGGAAGAAAAGAAGAAACAAACTTCAACTATGTGCACTAAAATCCTACATTCGATGCAATGCAATATAATAATGCCACAATCAGAAAAAGACAATTCACAAACAAAGTTGCTGTTCAATAAAAGAAGCCATTTTATTGAAATTAATCTTATTTAGTAATAATAAATTCATCAAATTAATCAACTTGTCATATTTTAAGTGTGAAATGGGAAATTAAAATCAGCAAAAATTCACGCCAGCAAATTACCAGAAATGAAAAATACAAAATACACTGTTGCTATTTAAGTTGATGAAAGGATAAAAGCAGAATATATAGGAGAACAAAAAAAAATAAAATAACTGACTTCACTCTGTGCACAATTGATCAATTTATTTTTACAGATGCCTCAGTGCTAGAACAAACCCCTCTGTTGATATGCGTCGAATAATAATAATTGCATATTTATTATTAAAACAAACAATAATAATAATAATAATAATTGGAATAAATAGTAGAACCAAGGTGCGTTGTTTGGACGAAAAAAGACTGATGAGCAAAGAGAAAAAAAAATCATAAAGTTGGATAAATGTGGATTAATGCTGAGAACTTCGTCCTGCAAACCGAGACGGTCGAGAGAGTTGTTGAATCGATTCCGCTGGGTCTGCACTTGACAAAACATCTAATCAGGAATCATGGCTTCTATCAATAATTTACAGTTAATTAAAATTCTTCGGCCAAGTTTGCCAGCTCAGTTCAGATTACGACCATATAAAAACTGCCAACCGAAAGATTGAGATAAATATCGATTGGCAGTTAAAAACATTGCAGAAAGCACAATAGTGATCAAATTGAATTAGTGACTCTTGTGAATAAAAACTATCGTTTTTCATTATAATAACAGTACATTTTATTATATACAGTTATTATTTGTAACGTTGAGGAAAAAAAAATTGAAAAATTTCCATCGTTCAATCATTTGCTAATTGCATTTTGTATGTAATTCATTATCCATTATTATTTTCAAAAGAAAGAAGATGCTTATTTATAAAATTAAAAAAATCTACAAAAATTCTCTCCTGTGGTGAGCATTGTTAATTTAAAAGAAAAAGATTAAAAAAAGTAAATTTTCCTAATCCATACGAATAAAATTTTATCACTCATTTACATTGAACAGTATTGAAACATTCATTGATAAAATTGCATAATTACATGACGACAATTGAATTGAATTGAATTGTATGAAAAAAAGAGCATAGCTATAGAGCTGCAAGAAAAAAAGAAGAAATACATCTATGAATTGCATTCATAAATAACATTAAATATGATTATTTTTATGATAAAATGCCATTTTAACATTGAAACAAAAAAGTATATATGTATATATATGGAAAAAGAGACACACACAGAGAGGGAAGGAGGGAGGGGGTAAATTATTTGTTTTATTAAATCTACAACGTACGCATTGACGTATAAATTGAAATGCCAAATTAGAAAGGAAGTTGCATGCTCAAATAGAGAAGTACCGATAAAGTATTGCACTAGTGTGATCAATATTATTAAACAAAAATATATTAACAAACTCATTTTTAGTCACGCAAATTCATGCTTCAAGTATGCACGCCAGTAAACTGTGCAAAAAAAGGAGAAGAAGAAGAATCAATGCATTTTTCAAATAGAATAAATGAATAAAAAACGATTGTTTTATTTGTTTTCTTTCTCTAAACAAATTTATGAAATATAAATTAACAAATGAATTTCATTCACTTGAAGAATGCCATTACAACAGTGAAGAAAAATCAATATGAAATGCTGACAAAAACAAATGCTTTATTATTATTACATTGATTTGTGTAAAGCGAAATATTATTCTTAATGAAACTTTTATCAAGCAAAACATCTGCATTCATAATTGCAATTGAAAAATATTAGACTATTTTAAAACAATGATTTCTTGATTGTACGCAAATAATAATAGTTCTGCTTCCCATCAGAGTGTCTATTTTAAAACAAAATCCATTCATCCAAATTGTATATTATCTTTAATTGAAAAGCAAATAATTTCACTGACTCATTTTCCAATGCATAATTAATCAATATTATCAAATTAATACGAGTAAATTTTGTTCAAATCTCAAAAATGCATCGCAATTTTGCAAAATGTAAACGGAAACTTTTTCACATACAAATATTTATTACAAAATAAAATTTTATGCAAATGATGTGTGCAATTAAAAGTTGAAATTATTTTTTTCTATAATTAAGGAAAAATAATCAAATCGACTACAGATACTATGTGCAACACAGCACACAAGTGATGCTATAAATTAACGCAAATAAAAGAGCAGTGAAAAAAGAAATGCCATGCCTCATGTTCAACTGAACCCGATCGATGATGCAATTGCGTTCAACTTTAGCTTGCTGAAGATGGTATCATTTTGAAATCTATAAGGGGCATTCCAGGGAAATGAACAAACAAAAAAATAATAATCATAGGAAAGGGAAGAAATTGAAAATGAAGAAATCACAAATATTCATTTGCATAAAACAATCATTTCACTATGCCATGTAATGTTCCCCAAGATAAAGGAAGAATAAAAACTGACACACGATCACAATTACCAGTCAACACTTTTCTCAAACCTCTCTCATAAATCAGTAAAAGGGGATAAAAAGAATAATAATAATAATAATAAAATAGAATATGTATTTCCTTGATTTAAACTGCTGTTATTCATTTTCATTATCGTTGTAATACTTCAGTTTTCTATTTCTTACCTACCCTTCATTTATTTATTGTATAATTTTAAAATGTAGCCTATAGAAATAAATCATTCCCAAATTATCATAAAACTATTGAATATTGATGTATTTAGATGAAAAAATAATAAAAATGTGCTATTATAAATTCTCCAATCTTTTCTATTCGAAATGATAATTGATCAAGTAGTTTTCATGGTAAATATAAGTTTTGATGAATTTTTCAATGCCTACGTTAATAGAACACACGTCAAAGAATTGTTAAAATTAATTTTGTTTTCAAAATTTAAAAAGAAAACACTTTGAAATATATGAAAAATAAAAAAAACCAAAACAGAGCAAATTTATTATGCATTTATGCAATTTTTTGAAAAATTGAAAAATCACAGCCATTTTTATGATCAATTAAAAATATAAAAGTTGTGTTTTTATCACACTTAAAATGAAGATGTAAAATTAACAACAACAAAACAAGAATCTATTCCACCACATTCTTGCATATAAAGAAGAAAAAAAAGAAAAGCCTTTTTTTCACAAATTACCCTACAGTTGAGTACAGTAATAAAAGTTTATTGATGTCCATTGTCAGTTGCAGTATTTAATTAAAAAAATTTCACCAACTTGCCCTCATATTCATTTTGTAATACAAATTGCTGCCTCAAGGTTTGTAGATCATTCATCCAGCCCAACTTATTTCACTAACCGCTGTTGAGAGAAAGATGTGAAAAGAACTTTACAAATAAAAAAGACAATTGATAAAATGCAAATTTACAAGTGTGACAAGTTGCATATTCGAGCATTTTTTTGATGAAATGAAGAAATAATATTCTCAATTATATAAGTAACCTTGATAGCCGCTTACAGTTGGATAATTCTCAACTTGTGTGACAATTGTTCAACTGAGATGATGATAAACAACGAAGAAAAGTGAATAAATAAATAAATAAATAAATGCTTACCAAAAAGTAGTGGTGAAAAATGTTGTAGTAGAGAGAAGGATGATTGTCAGCGATGGTGTTGATGTGGGTGTGTGATGATCAACAGTTGTAGGGTGAAAACTGAAATTCAAAATATATATAATAATGAATTATCTGAAATAGATGAATTACAAGAAACAATTTTGCCAATGAATTTTTTTGAAGAATGATTGAAGAAAAAGTTTTACGTAATGAAGAAAAGAAAAGACAACAAGAGGTGCAATTTTTCTTTCATATACTACTTACATGTGAAATAGTGGTGGTGGTGGTGGTGAAATGCCAGTTGTCAATAGCTTGAAAGTGATCAGTCTTTTCTCATCAGTACTGGTGAAAATATATGCACATCCTCAGAGCAGAAAATTTGCATGTAATGAAAAAGCGTCATTCGTAAGCAGTAGTGAACTGAGACAGAGAGAGAGTAAGAGTGAAAAGTGATTGGCCAATTCTGTGCTGTGATGATGAGAATATTTCTTTTTTTCTTTTTTCCAATTTCTGTTCTTACTGTCATTGTCGTTGAAATTGCTATTCATTGCTGTTGACTTGATTAATCAGTTGAAAAAGTCAAGCACAATCGACGCCAGCATAAATGACCGACATGAAGTCCAAAAATTACAATGAATCGAACAAAACAGCTAGATGAACGCAGCCTCAGGTTAAGCCGGTCCGCAGCAGCATCATTGTCTGCCAGTGAAAACCAACCTGACCACCACAAAATTGAGCATCGCCGGTTTTCTTGCATTTCATGCACCTTGCCAATTCAATGCAAATCAATTTCAACAAATCAGTAAACCTCAAAAGAAAAAGAAAAAAAAATTTTTTTTTAATATATTAATTAATTATCTTCATGTACTAATTAACTGCTATGGTTAGAAGAATGTTTTGTTGAAAAATCAATTAACATTCTCAATTATTAAACGCTTAATAATTAAAAAAAATCTGAATTACATACGTTTGAAAATAATTAATATCAATGCAATCAAAAAATATACCATCCTTCATTCAAGTCATACACTGTGATTAGGTGATGCTTGAATTTCTACATGTTACATCACATCAGTTCAAATATTATACAAATTATTTTAAATGAACTTCACTCAAGTGACAACTGTTGACACCAACTATTGCAAATAATACTAATTATTTCTTTTTAATCAACAATAACCACAGCTAATATCACATTCGGAAAATGGAAATCAGTTTACACTTTTGAAAGACAAAACTGAATGAATTGCTTGCTGGAAGAAATTGAAAAATAGTTCTCATCTTAACGGTTGAAAACTCGTGAAAAGTTTATTAACTGTAAAATTCATAATTCTTCTCATTTTCAAACATATTCATCATTAAAAAGTAGAAAATGAAATTTTTAAAGCACTCAATTCAACAGAATAAAATTCAAAAAAGAAATCAAAAAAAATTACATCTCGAGAAACGTGCAGAATATTAAATAATAAAACTTCGAATCTTCTCCATTTTGTGGCTGAATTTGCTGATGAAATAAAATCGATAAATGAACAAGCAAAAAATTCAAATAAAACAATACAGAAATCAAACAAGTAAAACATTGGATTCGATGTGTACTGTAAAATTGATTTACAAATTAGGGATAGTTGACTTTGTAAATCAAAAAAAAAAAACAATACCTGCGTTGCAGAAATTGGAACAAAATTTGAATTACTGTTGATGTTGTACTTTTTTAACATTTCTGTGAACGTTATGGAAATTAATCCAACAACTTGAAAAATATTTCATTAAATTTTTTTAAAAATTATTTGTTTAAAATTTTAAATAAATATTGTAAATTCAGTTCCGATTATTTTTCAATAGAATAGAAGACAGAATGTGAAATTTCGGAAGGAAATTCAATGCGCTATTGACTTGCGTTGTCTCAATTTAGCAGCCAAAATTTTGAAAACTTTTACGATTTCGTGATTGGCTTCAAAAATACAAAAATGCATTGAAATAATTTTCGCTTTCACTTGCAAATTCTTCAACTCCACGTGGCATATTAAAAAAAAAAATTAAAATTCCACCTACTCTGCTCTTATTTTCCAATCACACTTCAACTATTGATAATAGACGAATTAACAAAAATTACAATGTTCGTTAATTTCAATTTGTAAAACTTTCTATAAAATTTACAGTATACCAGTGATGAAAATTTGTCAAATATTGTTTGAAGACAAAATATTAAATAAACTAAATGGGAAACTTTTGTAATTGAATGTTAATGAAAAAAGTTTTCATTTTATTCAAAATCAATGAAAATGTCTAGAAAAAAGATGATTGAAAAATACTTTTTTAAAAAGCCTTACCTCATTTCAACAGCGTTAAGTGGTTAAATATTGAACGAAGAAAGTGTAAAACGTTCAACAACTTTGGCGCAAATAGTAGTGAATGTAATATAAGCACAAAAATTAGCACTGAAGAAAAGAAAAAACAAGCCGCACATGCTATGAGACTTTCTTCGACTGCGACGGATGAAAATTGCACTAATGTTTACATGCTAGTGGTGCAATTGTTAAATAACGGAAAGTATCGTTATGCAAATTTCAGACGTTAACTGTACTTGATGACAATTAAGTTTCAAAATTGTTCTCTATTGAAAGAAGAGACTATTTCACACAAATTGTACATATTTTGAGCAACAAAACAAAAAAAAAACTTGCAAATATTTCCATGTTTTTTTTTTTATTATATCGACAACACTGCACAGTTGTCCGTCTTTTTTACAGCACATTTTCAAACTGCTAAGCAATACAAATTTCGTTTAAACAGAAAAATTTGCTTCGTTTTCATCAAAAAGAAAAAAAAATCAAATCATACAATTTACAATTAATTTCGTTTACTGTTTTTTTTTCATATAAATTAATTTGAAAAAAATGGATAGAATAAAAAATATGGTTGCAAAGAAAGTCGTTCTGGTTAGAGACATCACAAAATTTAGAACATTACTTTTGGTCAACAAATGTATGAGGCTCACCATTTTTTTCAAAAAGAAGTATAGGCCGTTGAAAACCTGAAAAATGAAATTATTTGAAATGCAACCGAAATAAGCGTGATGAACAACATATGAATACCACCTTTGCTTTTGTAACGTGATATGCCAACAGTGCGGTATGATGCGAAGCCGACTTCGGCACTGGTCAAATATTTGGGAAATTCATCGGGCATCAGAGTGATACTTTTGTAATTGTCATAAATTTCTTGCTAAAACAAGTAGGAAAAACGTTATTATAATAAATAAACGTTGAAAAATGTGACTATTTTTACACAAAGTCCACGTCGCTTTGCGTAAGATGAAAATGCTTGCGGTTCAAGCAGCAGACGACCACCGGGTTTCAAATTTAAATACACTCTCTTGAAAAATCTTTTTATCCCTTCGTCACCCCAGTTCAGATGTATCCACTTGGTAATGCTGAACGCTATCACTGTATCATATTCTGCTTTTTCATATTCCAAAAATGCATCAGATGAAAGAACATAATTCAACTGCTATAAATATAAATACGGTAAAATTAATGGACTGTTTTTCTTCAATTGAAGTGTGCAAATACCCGGAAAAAGACATTTTCTGGAAATTTTTTCGTGTATTTCGCTTCCGGAGGTGCCGACAATGGTCCGTAGCTTCTTGAAAATGACGAAGGAAATTTCAAATTCATTTTGCTCAACAAATGCTTATCCATAGCCAAACGCTGATTCTTCCTAGCGTGGCCAATTAAAGCAGAGTCAATATCAATGCCAATAATAATATTGGGAGAAAATTTTTTCGCAATAGCAAGAGTTAGTTGACCACTGTTGCAACCAATATCAAGAACACTTTTGTTGAAAAACCATTCTTTTTCCAAAAGATTCAAACGAGGATCTGCAATGTTCGCATCAAAACTAAGCAATCGCTTGTTATAATACGATGTGTAATTGCCATATCGAAATCGGCTCTTCTCTTTACTCATTTCCTTTTTCACAGCAGCAACAGCAGCAGCAGGCTTTAAGCTGGGCATTTTGTTCTTCAACTGACCTGTAGGAGTTTCAGTAATTGCACTGCTAGAACAAGGAGCATCAACAACCGGAGAAACCACGGGATCACAATTTGTTTTGGACGACGATGAATTCAGTGATTTGCAAGCCGAAGAAGATTCCGCATCGTAGCTTCTATGCGATGATTCATCTCGCTACAAACAAGTAGACATTAAAATTAAAAATTCAAGAACAAACAACTGCACATACCGACAGTGAACTGCTTTCGTCGAGCTTAAAGCTTGAATGGCGTTTCCGTTTTCGATATCGCTTGTGACTTGCAAAAATTTCCGAATCATTGTCCAAATTCAACGGATCTTTCGGATTTTTCGGAATTATAATATCAATAGCATCGTTAATTTTATTTGGCGAAGCGGCCGGCGATGGCTAAAAAAATTTTAAAAAAATTAAATTAGAAATTATTTCAACTACAGTACAAAAAATTTCAAAAAATAAAATAAAATAAAAAAAAATTCAAATTTATAAATTTGATTCACAGGTACAAATGAATCGCGCCGTGCATAAACAACTCACTTCCAAACTGTTGGATTCACCCGCTGAAGCTAAGCCGCCCAAATTTAACGGATCGTTGATGTTCCCACCGAGCAGAAACTTTGTGGGCAGCTCAATTCGTTCACGCTTTGCACGCATACAACCGCCGGCACTGCCGTGGCGCTTGCGAAACCTTTGCACATGGTTGTGCCCAGGCGGAAGTGGCTGGCGAACGGATTTCGTACCTTCACATTCAGGATTGTTGTGACTCAACGTCCGCGAACGGCATCGTGGTATTTGGTCAGAGCATTTCATCGCTGTCTTGCTAGCAAGCGATTGCTCTGCTTTGTTCATTCGCTAGCTCAACAATCATCACAACAGCACCGCATCTCGCACTGTTACAGTATGCATTTTGTGAAAAGCAAGATCACAACGACGATATAGGATGATTTTTTTTCTTTTGACTTCATTGCTCAGTAGTTGAAAATTTCACTGTGAACTTTATTCACTTTAAACTTACAAAAATTGTATTATTTTCATTTAATATCGTTGTATTTGTATGTTATATTTTATAACATTTTATGAATGCTTTTTAATTTGAAAATTTTATACTTTTAGAACTTCTACGAACATTCGTAGTAATCTGCTGATAGCGGTTGTTAATTTTACGACTTAACATGCATTCGACCTTGCACATCTACAGCATGTCAAATAAATGAATAAGTATGTTGCATTGTTATACCGTTGAACTTGCAGATCTACAGCATGCCAAATAGACGAATGAAAAATAAAATAATCTAACATATTTACTAGGAAAAAATTTACTTAAAAAATTTATAATCAATAAATATTCTTTCACGCAAACCACTACTTTGGTTAAGTTAAATTAATTGTATTCTTTACATGTGAAATATGGTTTTGGAAATTATCTCCAACAGTATTATGCATACAATTCGTGCATTTTGTATTTTATTTTCTCACAGAACCAACAATGTCCGGCGAATTACAGAAAGTGTGTACTTTGAATGGTCACAAAAACATAGTTTGGTGCGTTGCCTGGCATCCAAACGGTAAAATCCTTGCGTCAAGTTCAGCTGACTGTACCGTTCGCATATGGGCACAGGAAGGTTAGTTTCGTTGAGCATTTTTATTTCAATACTTCCCCAAGGAATCTTTTTTTATGTTAACCAAAAATTAGGAAAGAAATGCTAGATTCCGATTTCCCTTCATCACTTACTTCATCGTAGAGTATGTACAGTAATGGAGTATTTCAGGAAATGACTGGGTATGCAAAACTGTTTTGGAAGGTTTTCACCGACGTACGGTTCGTTCAGTTGCATTTTCACCATGTGGACGTTATTTAGCTTCAGCCGGATTCGATTTAACGACAAACATTTACAAATGGCAAGAGTAAGTTCTTATTTGATTGTTCAGAGCAAGTTCAATACTTTGTATTCTTGGCAGCGATTTGAGCAAATTTGAATCAGTTTTCATTCAATATGCGACGTTTACTTTAAGTTTCGAGTTTGAGTTGATGGCCAATGTTGAAGGACACGAGAATGAAGTAAAATGTTGTGCTTGGTCAAGCTGCGGTAGATTTCTAGCAACATGCGGACGTGATAAAACTGTATGGATTTGGGAACGTGGGTTAAGCTGAAAAATATTTCATATTCTGTGCAATTATTGAATTTCTTCTTTTTCTTTGACACAGTGGATGAAGAAGATGAATTCCAATGCTTAGAAGTAATGATGAGTCATAAACAGGACGTGAAAAGTGTACAATGGCATCCGTCTGAAGAAGTAACAGAATAATAAATCAACTGTGCAGTTTATTTAAACTGATTTTTGTTGAAAAAGATTTTGGCTTCAACCAGCTATGACAATTCCATTCAACTGTATTCGTTTGATGGGGAAGAATGGAATGTGCAACAAAGCCTGGAAGAGCATACTTCTACAGTCTGGTCATTGTCGTTCAATGGTTTAGGAAATTACTTTTGCACATGCAGCGACGATCGCACTGTGAAAATATGGAAAAAGACTTCTGAAGAGAAAACGGCAAAATGGCAATGCGTATGCAATTTGGATGGATATCATGACAGACCCATCTTTGACATTGATTGGTTTGTGCAGAATTGAATACTTTTGCACAGGTTATTCTGCGGTTCTTTCATTTTTTAGGTGCTCGAAGTTAGATTTGATTGCAACTGCCTGTGGTGACAATAATATTCGTCTTTTTCAATCTAAAAGTGAACACGATGAAGATAATTTCCAATTGATACAAAAAATAGACAACGCCCATAATGCCGATGTGAACGGTATAGCATGGAACCCTGTGAAAACGGGTTTATTAGCATCTTGCAGTGATGATAGGACAGTTTCTCTTTGGCAGTGTGTTTTGTAATGAATTCAGTGCAATAAATTGAATTATGATTTTTCAACATTCAATTTAAACGTTGTCAATATGCGTAAAAAATAACTAAAATCACACGTTAAAGTTACACGTTGATCAGTTGGCAATGATATGACTTACAATTAATGAAAATCAAGGTTGAAAACAAGTTGACTGATTATTATAACTTAATAGAGCGGCTATTAAAAATTACAACCTTTACTGAAAATATAGACATCAACACTTAGTTTAAAGTTGAAATAAAATAACATTCAACCACGTGAAGAAGCTTCCTCTGATAAGATCAATGCGGCTATATTAATGTCATTTCTCACGTTATTTAATACTTGAATAACGCGTCTGCGATTGGTAAAACCCATACTGATCAATGTGGCAACTCGTTCTTCATCCACTGCATCGTTGGACGACCTTTCTGCTGTTTCAGTGCTATCACGACGAAAAATACTCTGAAACCAACGACTTCCAGCTACCAGGGGCTGAATGTTGTGCTGTAAATCCTGAACAAAAAGAACGGACGCAATTATTTAGTAATAAATACAATTATTAGCATTCAAATTTTCAAATATGAATCTTACATTGTTTCTTTGATTGATCATCTGCCGAATTATTTGCTGCTCTTCCAAGTGTTCGTACATTCTCTGACGTTGAAGCTCTGCAGTGGCGCCCATTGGCAACAATGTGCCTTGGCGATCTTCCCCAATATGCAAAATTTCACTCGTGAGACGGTGTGCATACGATGCCAGACCGTTGCTTATGAAAGAAATTTTCTGAACGTTGCAAACATTTGCCAAATAGAGCACTGTTGGGATCTAAGGATGTTCGCATTGTGTGAAAGATGCTTTTCTTAAATATATCACTTGCCTTGCTGTTGTCACTTACCGTTGCACAAAGTGTAGGCAAAATCGATGTCCACAAATCACCAATAATCAACTAAAACACACAGAATCACTTCTAGAAACTTAGTAATTGCAAAATTTTCTACATATACCTGTAAATAAAGAAACAATGGGTAGAGGACAAGCGAAAATGGTGCTTTCCAAATGATAAAGCTCACATTAACAGAGGTAGCTTTGGCATAAAATAGAAAACAGCTGGTCAGAGCACCGTAACTGAAAATTCCTTTCTGTTATTTAACCATTTAAAATGAACTCAAGGTTAAATTAACATACGGCCCATTAAACAGATGAGAAAGCGGTAGATTATAATCAAGACGCTTTGCTATGTGAAAGATCGTGATTTCCAAAATAAATTCTCCAATTCCTGTTATTAACAGGAAATTCTAAAATTGTCATTAAAGATCATGAAAATATTTGAAAAAAAAAACTTTAACAATAAGTTTTAAAACCTCTCAAATATCTGAATAAATTACAAGTATAGACAATACATGAAGTTCTTTGCAATAATAAGCAAAATAAAATACTAAAAGATTACAAACCAATTATATTACATAATTATAATATTAAACTATAATTATAAACATTTAAATGTGCTTTTATATTTCAACATAATGAACAGTGAATTCATTACAACTGATCTTGATTATGCATGATTAAAATTTCACAAAACTAATTTATAATAGCAAAAAATTAGCTGAAAAAAAATAAGGTTGACAAACATACGATGAGCTTTTTGGTGCCCAGCAAACGCTCCAATGTTCTAAACCAATAAATCAAAATACACGCAACAACTAGCTGACCGCTATTCACGAAAAACAGCTTTGACACAATCGCTTTCCAGAACTGAAATATTTTTCAACGAAACTTTTTAATTAAACCTTTTTTTTCAAAAGCATTTACTTGAAAATATGATTCATCACTGAACCAGACCAAAGATTGGACATAAGATGACGCCACTGCCACACATGAGCCAATTAAAGTGAACGTAAACCAAACTTTACTAAATTCCGCATTACCTATTTATTTATTCGTTTAGCTTGATATCAAATTAGCCAGTAAAACAAAACCTAAACTTACGAAATCCTGTTGTACTGAAAGCACGCAGATGACCAGAATTTTCCATCTTTTACAAAATTCAAATATATTAATTCACATCTAAATATGTATGCAATATAAATGTCAATTCGAAATCATGTACACATATCTAAAACGCGAACAGCAGCATCAAAGTAATAAATTATGGTAAAAAATTGTTCATTCATGACTCAGACAAATTATCTAAGCAGTGAGTGATTTCTATATCAAAAATCACAATCATACAGCAAACTGATAAAGGTAAAAGTGATGCAGTCGAATCATTTTTAGTTTAGAATAATTAACCTAAAGAATTTAGCTAAAAATTCATTTAAAACATCTTAGAATTTCAAATAAGACAAACAAGTGAAAAAAATGTTTTATTCAAGTACTTCTTCACATATGCTGTTTGAAAAGAAAAGCGGCAGACCACTGGTGCAGAAGGAAAATTTATAATTTATTGAAAATGAAATTTATAATACATTTTAAAATGCAATTTTAATAGCAAATTAAGAAAAATTTTAAGCCAACGCTTTTACAAGTAGATTCTGCTGTAACATTTAACGAAACATCATTACCGGTAGGTTCATTTTATCTTATGAATCATTACGAATGTGACGCATATTAACAATGTCGTTTTTCATAAAAGAATTAGCTACTGATCAAATACTTAAAAATAAATTTATTTAAAAGCAAATCAAAGCATAGTAGCATATGCGAAATAACGTACAAATGAATTTCCAAAACACTATTGTACTGTTCTTCTTCAAAATGATTTTGTAAAAAAATTTTAAATTATCAGATTAACACATAAATTAATATGAAAATTTCATCTGTCACAGCATTGTCACGAAAAAGTTGCGTACACTTCTATTTAAAATTAGATTACAGTAAGCCATTGTTCTCAATTGGAATTTATTAAATACTAATTTTAAAAATAATAAATAGTAAAAATTCTTCAATAATACAAACTTATTGTTAATTTATATTTAAAAAATCATTTACACTAATATAAAGCATTAATGTTAAAAAAACGTCATGTTCGTACCTTTTTTTCACGCTACAGTACAGCTTGTCATTGTATTGTAGATTGAAATTCGCAGGTCAGTGAGTTCGCTTCTCGCTAACAGTTGTGATCGAAGAAAGTTCAATTCTTCGTTTGCTTACTTCAGATTGATTCGCTGTTTTTCTGAATTTCAACCGTCCAAACATGTCAGGCTGGAATGTTTATGTGAAAAATCTGATTGAATCCGAAAGTAGCATTCGTCGTGTAGCAATTATCGGCGCTCAAGATGGACAAGTGTGGGCGTGCACTGCTGCACCTCTCGGAGAAGATTTTACGGTACACTGTTATTTCAATACGTTTATTCACTGTATAAAGTTGATTATGTTCGATCAAGATGAGCTTAATCTGTTTTTTTTTCTTTAATATTTTCCCTTCAACAGGCTTCGGCAGAAGAGCTCAAGGAATTGGTTTCGGTATTTCAAAACATAAATGAAGTACCGTCGAATGGTTTGAAGCTCGAGGGAACAAGATACATTGTTCCTCGTGTTGAGGAGAATCTGATTTTTGGCAAACGGAATAAGACAGGAGTGTTTGTTTTCAAAACTGGAAAAGGTGAACAACCGATAAGCAATTGTTTATTGGTTTAAATTGGTCTTTTTTTTAGCCATTATTATCGCACGTTTCGAAGGCGATTCGCAAGAAGCGCTTGCTTGTCGTGCTTCAGTTGAAGAGATGGGCAATTATTTGCGACAGCAGGGCTACTAAAGACGGCTGCCTGGAATGATTGTATTCTTGCATGCGTATTATCCGAAACGTATTATCATACATATATTTCACTGGTGCATTCATTTCCTTCAGCCTTCAAGCACATGATTCATTCATTCATATTCATTCATTCCTATTTATTATTGTTTTTTTTTCCCAACCATTCACTTCCCAGCTCACACAGATGTGCACACTGGATGGATCTATCTGGTGTGTCGATCTGAAAAAATTATTCCCATATTTAATTTAGCACTTTGCAACAGTTGGTCTTCACTTAATAAATCACGCGCCATGTGTTGCCGGTGTCGATTGTTTGATAGGTCTCTCTCTTTCGTAAAAGAATTATTAATCATAACAGCAATATCACATAACAACAACAGCATCAACAAAGCCCATCATTATGATGCTTTGTTTTATTTTTATTTTTCTTTTCAAATAATTCTTCTGATCACCAGTGACCGATTTTTCTTCCATTATTCAATAAAAATCATTTAATTTGAGCTGTGTTGTTCTTCAAGCGATCATTGTCTAAGCGAGATCGATATTTTTCATTTCAAATAGACGAGGAGGATATTTTTGGAATTCAGTAAAATCTTTTCAGATATGAATGACATGGGCAGCTCTTCTCAGTCCGCAGAGGTGCAAAATGTGACTTCCTATTTCAAAGATTACATGGAGAAGGTGAACGAAGTGGACGAGAAACTGTTGTCTGAGAGGATTGTCTTTTTGAATGAACTGCTATCAGCAGCTACCAATCCACCAAAAGGGAACAAGCTGAAGTTGAAGCATGATGAATTTCAAAGAGCTTACCAAAAGATGGACAAAATGCTCGAAGAAAAGCTTGGTATCATCAAGTCCTGCGAACAGTTGACCAAATCGAAAATCGAAGAATTAGATATTCTAGAAGCGTTGGATGATTCGATGTTTGATTGGATCGAACCAAATTCTTCTGCTGAATTGTTCGACGATGACGACGAACCATCGTCATCACCATCCGGTGAAGATGGTAATAAAAAGGGCAAATGGGCAACAGTATTTGAAAATGACAACGAAATGATGCTAGCGTCGTCGAGTGATGTTCAACCCAAATTCAAGACCAGGTAAGTATATATATATATATATATATATATATATATTGGTATTGTTTCTTTTGGCTAATTCAATTGTACAGTTGTAAGGTTTGTTTGTAATTTCAGAAACAAAGAAGTAGAAGAAGATACAGTTGCTGCAGAAGCAATTATTCACGAAAGCGAAGACACGACATTGTACTGCTGTTGTCAAAAGGTCGCTTATGGAGTGATGATTGAATGCGAAGCGCCGAATTGTCCTTATCAATGGTTCCACTTACCGTGTGTCAGAATCAAACGTATTCCAAAAGGCACATGGATGTGTCGTCAGTGCCGAGCGAAAATAAGGAAAGATGGCAAAGATTGATACCATTTTACCTGTTGAACTGAAATTTGAATTGTGATCATCAATCCACCACGTTTGTCAGCTTCTTTGCCATGTTAAGCTGGCTGGCTGGCTGGCTGCTTGCTTTGTGGATACTTCGTTTTATGCATGCATGTTGATATTTGATAGTTTATTTATTAATTATTATTATTATTATCCTTATTATTATTATTATTACTATTATTATTATCATTAAAAGCACAACGACCTCGTCGACGTTTTTTCTTTCATTTTTGGCATCATCAGTGGGCGTGTGATATCATAGAATGATAAAACAAACGTGTGCCCATTTCTATTATATATATATAACCAATGGTTGAATGAAAAAAAAGAAGAGAAAATAAGGCAGTATATATATATATATAGTTGTCTTCTTTTTCACAAGAATAATGTTCCAAAGGATAGGGCTAGGATTTAACGGAAACAACAACCTGGCCTTTCTGCTTTGCTATAGCTGACAATTTTCTCACGATGACAACGTTTTACGATGTCGCGGAGATCGAGGCCGACTGTAAAGACTGTCATCAGATACCCAGTGTCGCAAAGATCCTTTGGCATTGCAACGTTGTAGATGCAAATTTTCAATGTCACCAAGACGATGAACAATTTCTGACATTGTTACTGGTGACGAGAATGGTACGTATCGACGACGAATGCAGAACAACATAACAACGCTGACCAGCAGTCCAAAAAGCTGAAAACAACAAATCAAAAAAAAAACCAAAGCTGCATGCATGCATACAACGAGAAAAGTTCCAATGCACAAGCAAATAAACAACAACAACAACAACAACAGGAACAAAGACATAAATAAATACCCCAATTCTTGCCCGTCAAATGAATGTTCAAGAGGAAATTTTATATTTTCACTTTTAAATTGCACAAAAAGAACAAGCAAACAAATTGAATAAAATCTGACGTCACAGTTGAAAATGATGAATAAATAAAGCAAGAATAAAATCACTCAGCACACTTATTATTCCAATAGTTATGTTAGAATACATACACTAAAAAGGAAGAATAAAACAAAAATAAACCAAAACTTTACACAAAATATTCATGCATAGAATATCAGCGTTTTAAAGATTAATTAAAAAAAAATTTCTCAATAACATTTGCAATATTAAACCATTGTTGTTCATGCAAAACACAACAAAAGGAAAAAAAAAGAAGACTGCACGCAATCTAATTTTACAAGAACGATGATGGAATCTACCCTATTATACCCCTACAACTAGCCCTATACCCTATTATACATCAAAAACAACAACAACAATACCTTGAGCATTATGCAGAGAAAAGCAAATCGAAAACGAAACGTTTCAATGTCGTAGAAGAGACATGATGCACCGGTGGTGCCGCATGAATCATCCATCAATCGACAGGCGGTGTCGATGATAGCTCCGTAAACAATTGGAGCCGGTAAGTAACCTTAAACGAAACATTTTAAATCAAAATATTTAAATAAATTTATCAACAACAAAAAAAATTAAACTCACTCAACAAGCGCAACATTACTACTTGCAATCCCAAAGCGAACGCTTTCTCCTCTTCAGAAACAGCTCTGCAAAAGATGATGAAATAAAATGGTTATAAAAAAAAAATTTAATTTTTCACTATTACTACTACTAGTAGTACCTCAACGTGATCATAACCAATGGCATTTGATTGTTAGCCGCCGTAAGGGTGACGATGAAAAGCAATACAAGAAATGGAACAAGCATGCGGCAATTCGACGGGCACAATCCATACCAAGCTTGTATGGAAGAAGCGACGGCGTTGTTAGTATTGTTAACGTTGACAGTGATATTCAAATTTGACAATATACACGAACAATTGCTATAAGTCTAAAAACAAAACAAACAAACAATGTATGAATTTTTTTTTCAATAAAAATAATATACAAAAGAAAGAAAGAAAAACTCACCCTGTAAAGACGATCAACTGTCCCTACAATACTCGGTCGCTTGCCTCCGGTTGTAATTGCCGATGCTTTACAACCAGCAAAGCAAGGTGACAAATACGTGATCCCGTCAATACCACAAATTGGCTGAATTCCATGCAAAGAACAGCTGCAGTTCATGTTACACTGATCCCAAGCGCTGATGAACATTCGGTCGTCAAACTTAGCAGAACTAAAAAAAGCATCAGTATAATTTTTAATTTGCAGATATTTTTTTATAAAAAAAACTGAACAACCATTACCTCGGATAAGTTTGACTAACGCCAGCAATTTTGAAATTTTCACAGCCAATAAAAAACACCAAACTAAGCAACAGAACCGCGGCAATGTTCACTAGCACGACGTAATTTGCAACGTGACTCATAACCATTTTCAGCCGTTTCAAAACCCATCCACCAAACAGTGTACCAATGCAAGCTCCGGGTACAGCAACGCTACCTCAAAGCAGGATACTTTTATAAATTGGGTGAAAATTTCACTTCAACTTACCAGTGAATAAGCTGGCATCGGATTTGGAGACCAGAAATTGTGTTTCCAAAAATTTTGGCAAGAAAACCGTAAAACCAGACACAATAGCCAAATCCAAGCAAGCGTTGAACGACGTAACCATGTACACTTTGTTAGTGATCAGACGAAAAATTGATACTGGAATCTTTCGGATGTCTTTACCATAATCAGAACGTGCACTGTTATCTTGATCGTCGGTCAAGCGTCGAGGAAAGCAGAAAAATGGCAACGATGCCAACAAATAGAAAAAGCCACAAATGATAAAGCCGCCCCACCAAAGTCCTATCCAACCGATCGACTGGATTGTCAAATCTGGCGGCGCTGAATTTGGATTCACATACTCTGACAACAATAAGCCGCCGAGCAAAAACCCACAAACTGGACCAAATGCCAGCATGACATACATGAATGCTTTTGTATTAAAAAAAAAAGAAGAAGTAAAATAAATTATTAAGCCTACCATTGAGTATGAAAAGTGAAATACACAAATTCAAAAATAAAAAAATAACTCATAACTCACCCAAATAAACGGATGAACTTTCTTTGTCGACGTGATTGTCAATGTAGGTAGTGCCAAGGGTGAACAACGGTGAACCGCCTACGCCGAGCAAAATTTGGGCAAGCATCATGACCAAAATGTGATTGTTGGACGATTCAGTTTCTTCGGACAAACATGTGCTGTTGTACAATGAAGATGAGCTCTGGTTGAACGGTTGACAAAGTGGAGCCGAAGCGGATTGGTCAAGCAACGAGTGGTCCTTGGCAAGGTTGGCATTGGGCGAGAGAAGCAGCAACGCTTCGATTGATTTATTTTCCAAATAAGAATAAGGTGTGGCGACAAAATGAGGCAACGAAAACAAAAACGAGCCCAACGACAGAACCAAGCCACCGAAGCCGATCCAATATGGAACGTGACCATTGGAACCAAAGTAGCTGACAAATACCACAGACAAGAGACTTCCAATTTCGTACGAGCTGACAATCAAGCCGGATGTTGTGCTTGGAATTTGAAAACGCTTTTCAATTGTCGTGATCACGGACATTGTGTAGCCGGTCGAAAGGGCACCGTGAACGGTGATCAAAAAGCATATAAATCCGACGAACGTTTTCACATTGGTCCAAGGTAACAGACGCACCTTTTTTCTCAAACTTTCCAAAGACCAATACGCAGATGTCGGTGACATGTTCAGATATTTTCGTTGCTGCTGCGGATGTTGATCATCACAGAAGTGACGCCTGATCATGGTCGACTCGTGCTCGCATGGCAAGACTGCAGCAGAAGATTCTTGGTGGTTGGTCGACTCCAAAGCTACATCACCCCAGACTGTCGTGTCGTCAGAGTTGAGCAACATCTGGCTGGCCGATTTGGCGTAATTTGGTAAAAATGACGAAGAAGCGTTCATCTTCGCCCTCAACGAACCCGTGAACGTGGTGCCGTGGTGATGAATCGACGGCAGTATCCCGACGGCCACGCTGGGCTTGGCCGCAATTTCGTCTTCAATCAAATGCAAAGTATCTTTGGTGGACGTCAAATTTGCCGCCGGACCAAGAACCCCAACCGAACTGTTGTTATGCTGCTGTTTAGCAGAAGAAGAAGAAGAAGCTGAAAATGAACCAGCAAATTCCATTCTCCTTTTCACCTTTTCAACATGTCACCAAATTGCAAACGTTTTCTATTCTTGTCTTTTCAATCTGAACCGAGAAAAAAAAGCACATGAATCAATCAATGTTTAAATTATGAAAAAAACAATAACAACAAAAAGCAGAAAAACGCAACTTGCTAGCAATTTGCATTTCTCTGCATTGTCAACAAGCAGAAGCTACAAATTATAAGTTGCACTTCGAACCTAACTAAGCAAGAAAATACTACAAACAGTGCTGCACAAAGTAGTAGACAAGTAAGTATACGATGGCTGCTTGAAAGCAAAAAAGGAAGCAAAAAACAACAATTGCATCATTGCAAGTGTCGGTGCTTTCTTCATCTGCAAAACAAAATTCACCAACACAAATACATCCATTGTATACTTACTGACAGTTGAAAAATTAAAATAAACACCAACAACAACTGCTTAGTAACAAAAGTACATCAACATTGATCACAGTGTAAAAATAAATTACTCGCCCCCTCCTACTAACTAAGAAGGAAAAATATGTAATAGATGGAGATAATAATAATTGGCAAGCTAATAAAGCTAACCCATAAGATTTTGGAACTAAAAACAAAAACTGGGCAATGTTCTCCTAGTTCGCATTCGTATTTCTACTCCCCCCCCCCAACCCATCCCCCACCCCCCCCCAACACACACACAGACACACCCTCTCTCGATTGAATGATTGAACCGAAAAACAATGATATAAAAATCAGTTCACTGCACCCCGTTTGTGTTCCTTGCAGCAAAAATGAAGTGAAGTGAATTTACATATTTCATCAGAAAGGAACAAGGATAAAAGAGAAAAAATTGCCCAAAGAAATTTCATACAATCATACATACAAACAGTCAGCCGGTCAGGAAACCTATTTTTGTGAAATAAGATGAATCAGGCGGAAAGTGTGCTGCTTCTCCTTCACGTTCACCACTTCTTCCATGGTGAAAGAGAGAAAAAAAATTAGATCAGTCAGCTTTGAAAAGTATGACACAAGAACACAATTCAGGAACAACAGAAAACGACACTATATAAATTTCCATTTTGATAACAATTAAATGGCACTTGCTTTTTCTTTTAAATGAATATTAAACATTCTGGCATTTTGATTCGAGCAACGTTTATGCATAAGTTATTTGACATTTCATGCATTATTACCAACAATGATAAATAAAATTGACGACCGCTGATTGAATTTCATCTTATCATAAACTGAAATTTGCATTCGTCATTTTTAAATATATTTCAATTTGCAAATGCAATATAAGAAATATCATTTCACAATAAACAGTAGAATAAAATTAAATTTAACAAAAAAGAAATAAAAAAGAAATCTCTGCTGCTGATAAAATATAATTTCATAAAACAAGTTTTGCAATTTTAAAATGAAATCAATAAATTAAAGAATTGAAACTTAACAAAAAAGTCAGCACGTATAAACTTGCTGCCAATTGAACATTTTTCATAAAGATAAAAATTTCAATTTTCTAAATTCTACATTATTATTATAATAACAAAAATTGCACCAAGAAAAGCAATTTCAATTATAAATAAAGTCAATAATATTCAACGCGACGAGCTTCAATTGTGCAACAACAACAACAACAAGAATTTGCATTAATAAGCATCATTAAACTTTAAGCAGAGAAATTCAGTGAATTACATTGTATAAAAAATATAATTAAGCTAATCGAACTGAACAGCCAAGTTCAGAACAAAGATTATTATTTATTCTCCGATCAAAAGCCTGCCCTACCCGTCTCAAAGATGCTTGTTTCATCTTCAAGCAGAAAAAATACCAAAAAACAAAACTTACATTTCCACTGAATGTGCAGCAGTGACGACACGTGGGAAAAAAGCGACCTCAGAGAATAGTCGTTTCAGAAAACAACAGCATCAAGCAAACCGTCGACGAGCAATAGAATCAACGTGGAAACGAGTTCGGTTATGTAAATCAACTTGGAACTGATCAGATATTGCCGTTCATCGTTGAACAATGCTTCCACCTCTTGCAAGGATGTCAACTCAGAGCCACTTTTCTGCTCTGCCCAGCTATGCATGCGCTGGTTGCTTCCGTTGCCTTCGAATATGTTAATCACAAGCGCGTACTGGCTGACCAAATGAGACGGATGCGCGTATACGGCAACGTACAACGGTCTTGACGCTTGTTCCGGAACTCGGACCAAATCTACACCGCAAGTGACCGACTGTAACTCGTTTTCGCCAATTTTAAACGAAGGTTCCGAAGTTACAGTAGAAACGTACAAATCTGCGTCGCCAGAAAATGATTTCAACAAAATTCCCACCGCGCCCGCTTTAGTTAGTTTAAAGTAGGCAGATTTTCCGGCTTGCAGTTCTCCAGAGAACACCTGCTGCACAACTTGAGACGATGATTCACCAATCACTCGAAAGTGTTGATAGCACAATATTACAGTGACAACAAACACAAAATCCATATACACATCATTCTTCACTTAACATTTTTTGCTCTGAAACCTTGAAAATATTTTACTATAAAAGAATTTCATGTTATGAAAAAATGTTAAATAAACTACTGAAGAACAGTCAAATACTTTTACATTTATATTTATATTGAGCATTTCAAATGTTAACTGTAGTAAAAAAAAACTCAACGAAAAAGCGCAACAATATAACAATGTTCCTGCAAATCATTTACAGTAAATAGACAAACAGTACCGAGAGAGATTGAGAGAGGAGAAATGTGCACTGCATGAAGAGAAGAACTCCTACAGACATTAATGACCAAATATTACAATGTGCTGGTGAAACTGCACTTCTTAGTTAGATTTTTAGTTACATGATAAAATCAAGAACGTTTAAATACGTAAAAATTTAACGGCATCACGCGCGTGCTGAATGTTGTTTCTAAGCTAAATCGAAAGTGAAATAAATATACTTCATACTACAGCGTTCACAAACAACATTCATTACCATTATACGAAATGCAAAATAAAAAAAAGTTAACCTAACTAATCATAAATCAAACATTTCTTCTTCCTCATAACATTTGCTCAGTGAATAAATTTCAACTTATCTTTATTCTATTGGTGTGTAAAAAGAAACCAACAGTTTGGCAACCAATGCATTTAAACATCAGCTTGCGGCAATAAAATTAATCACTTAAACTGTTAAATTTAAACAACATAATAAGAAATATTAAAACGTCAAGAAAGAAATATTGACACTCGAAAATTGAAATGAGATGTTCCAATTACAATTATTAAAAATTCTTGATATAATATTACTTATTTGATGCCACAGTTCATGCATAACTGACACTTCATTCTACGCAAACAAATTCCATGAGACATCGCATTGAAGTGATTAATAAAATAAAACATTAAAACTTGCTCATTCTAAGCAACTGGCTTTGTTCAAGCATCGTAAAGTCAAGTCATTGTAAAGTAAAATATAAACTATTGAATAATTAATGAATACGCTCTGCTTTCAACATCAACTTATTATAATAATAATTTCCTAAATTAGCGACAAACCGGAAAACTTTATATTAAAGAAAGGAAGAAAAATTAAATTTTTATCAGTTGGTTTACAAAAGTGGAAATTCAATTTTTACCACCGTCTTCATTTATCGATTAAATTAAACCAGAAATAATGACTAATATGACGTGTTAAAAAACAAAAACAAATGAAAGAGCATCATCACTATAATACAATACAATTAACAATCTTACTGTATGAAGTATGTTAAGATAAATGATGGGTTTTTTAATTAAACGTCTTCAGTTGAACTGAAAGAAATGACAGAAAAGAGAACTGGAAGAAATTTTTCGTTGCACCCATTGGAAGAAAGATTAATAAAAGAAAAGCCATCTGACAAATAAAACTGTTCATCCGTGTTGAAGAAAAAGAAAGGTCAGCATTTGAGTAAATTTACCTTTCCATAAAGGCGCTTGGACGTGTCGCAAAACGGAAGTGCGAGCTTTTCTGTCGGCAAACAGCTTCAAATCGTCTGTGCAAAATGAGACGAGGGAATTCACTTCCTTGAAAAAATAACAACGTCTTATAGTATTTCAGATAAACAGTCTTGTAGATATAGTAGGCGACTGCTCGAAAACCGGTCAAATATCTTCGACTCGACTACTAACTTACTCATCATGAATTTAAACATTTCATTACAAGTGAACATGGAAAAGTTCAATATTCAAAAATAAAAATTGCTTAAGCGGAAATCTGCATCGCAAAACCAACAATAAAGCGGCTGCATATTTACCGGATAATGTTTACATCACGCACTGCTTACTAGTAAAATTTTACAAAATTGTTCTGAAGAGCTTCCAATTTAATATTAAGAACAGAATTACAACTGTAGTAAAATCTGCTTGAGTTCACTTTCGAATAAAACAAATTCACACAATAAACATGCATAAGCAAAATGAGCAAACCACTTTAACAGTTGTCAAAGATAAAGCAATTTGGAAAAATAACATACTGTAAAAAATGAGCACGATGTTCAGTGTTATTTCCTAAAACAAAAGAACTGTAAATTGCTCAAAAGCATGGTTTTATTTGTCAAATAGTTCATGTGTGCTTGAAAAGTATTTCTCATGAAAAAATGTATCAAATGATAAAATAAATTTTTTTCCTCTTCCACAACACTAATACAGTATCTTGTAAAATTAATACTTGCTTATTCTAAACAGTTAACAGTAAAATAACCTATTTTATTTAAATAATCATAATAATAAATATTGAAGTTGTTTTCAGTGTTGATGATAAAATTTCTAAGCTTGAATTATTACTATAGAATATTGTAGAAAAACAGAATTAAGAAAATTGAAAACTACACGATCACATTATAAATCTTACAGTACTCTTAATTTGGGAAAACTTTGTATTTGAATCTTATGTAATCTGTATTTCATTGTTATTATTATAAATAAAAATGTGAGACGTTTAAGAAAAGCATGCACACCAATTAGAGAGTAAATTGTTGGAGAACACTTGCCAAAGTGGCAGGCAAAGTGGCATTTATTCGTCTTACAGACTTCTAGCTGCTGATCAGATGTATAAAATGTAGAATTAATTAAAATTTGTGCAATTCTCATACATCGATAAACAGAACTCGGTTCGAATTCTTTGCACATTTAACAACTGCGACTGAAACACAAACACAGACCATTTGCATAAAGTAAACAAGGGATAATTTAATATATATTAATATATTTAATATTTAATATATACAAACTATTGATAATTGTAAAAAAAAGATTAGTTAAAATGAACATTATTCAAAGAAATCAAAATAGAAAAAGAAAGTAGTAATCATTAATGGTTGGTTATATTTTTATAAAAGTGAACAAGTGGGTAAGTTTTTAAAAAAAAAATGGTTCAAGCAGCTGGATCATTCTCCTCCTGACCCGGAAGCATATTATGATCCGGAGCCATGACTGTTTCTTCGTGAAATTGTCCAGTCGGTTCCCAATCAAGTGGTTGGTCAATATCGTAGGAATGACGACGAAAAGTTGTCATAATCAACTGATAGATGTAGCCATAATTTGGACAATCAAAATATTGCAACGTGGCCAAATATTCCATGATGGCGACGAACTCCCGCGGCAAACCACGCAAACCGTCGGCTGGATTTTTGATGAATTCCATTTTTTTCTCCATAAACACCTGCTTCTTCTCTGCAAAACTAGCGCCACGTTTGATTTGCACATTCTGCCAAGGCACGGTACCGGTCAAAAGTTCAAGGATTGTAAAATACCACGACCAGAGATCATCACGACGAGACTGCTCCTGACCACCAAGCGACATCGGGCTCGCGTACCACAGTGTACCACGAAAACCGCACTCTGACCTTGGTCGTTTGTGCGCGCCATCATCCCGTACATACTTACGACACATGCCAAAATCCAAGATGAATACTCGCCTATATTCTGGCTCACGACCGATGGCATAATTCATCGGTTTAACATCCCGATGAACGTAGCCGCAAAAGTGTAAATCTTCCAACGCACGAAGACACCGTATGCCCAAGTGAATTGAACTTCTCAATGATAATCGTTTCGATCCAATTGACTGAGCCAAAGAATGCAAACTAGGGCCAACCAACGTCATCACGATGTACGAATAGTTTGGCTTGTTGCCAACGGAGAACAGATCACAACAGTTTCTCGACTCATTGGCAACCAATTCTTTCAAAACCAACACTTCCATTTTCAAAGATTTGAAATCTTGGGATGACATTTCGATCTGAAACAAAAAAAATAATAATAATAAGAAAATTTTAAATCAAACATAATTAATATATACTGATTCATACTTTCATTGCACCCATTTTGTTCGTGTTCTGATCCAAAACTTGGTACACCGCTCCGAAGCCACCTTTGCCCAAAAGCTTCTTCACCTTGTATCGCTCATCTATTAATTCATTCAGGTGCACCAACGAAGTGTCCTTACTATGTTTCGACATGTTTCAAGAACGCAACAAATTTCAGTATAAAACCCACGCGTACAGCTACTACTACTGCTACTTCAACTATCACAAGCATTCAATGAGTTCAATCACTCAACACGTAAACAATTAAAATATTTTAAAGTGATTATTTTAAAGTTAAAACCATACAGTGAAAGAATTACTTTAAACCTACCATAATAAGCATTGTAATGTGAATTTCTTTTTTTGTTTAATTGATTTATTTAATTAATTAAATGGTTCGTTTTAAATGGACACATAATGAATGGCAAAGAGATGTTTACTGAAAAAAATTTAAATAAATATGAACATCAACATGACAGAATTGAATAAAAAAAACAAAGAAAAAACCTGAAGATTGTGGAATAACAAAAAATATGGAATTATCATAATAAATGATTATATAATGCAAGATGTATGTGCATCACAGGAACAAGTCAAAAAAAAACTACTACAAATTGTTCAATTTGTACTTAAAAATAACAACTACAGAATAACAGAATTTGAAAAAGAAATAAAAAATACTTGGTGATCATGTTAAAATGCCACGATTGTTTGGTGCTTTGACGCGATAAATTCTTACAAGCCAGTGTTCCGATGTGAACGCTTCTTCGAAATGTTGGAATTGGATTTTCTTATTACCAATTTCACTTCCTCGAACGCGATCGTAACCAGATGGTTTATCTAAAAATAAAATTTTAATATTCTAATTAAAAATACATATTTATAATAAAATCGTTTTCTTACCCATCTCTGTATAAACGTCTCCAAATCTGTAGTAGGAAAACTTGTACATCATGGAATTCAACATCGTTTTCGATCCTTCCTTATCCACTCGATATTCGCCAGTAGCTGAATAATAATCTTCCTCTTTTATGTGCTTACCTTTTTCTGTGGAACCACCAATTCTTATCATCCACAAAAATTTATTGATATCTAAATAAAATTAAAAAGCAAAATAATATATCAGATGAAAAAAAAAAGAATTAAACGAAAAAAAGATTTAAAATTACCATCTGATGCGTAGCCTATCAAACCACCAAATATTACTAATACATAATCAACGTCCAATTCTTGCATAATTTCGTAAGCTTTATCTTCAGGCAAAGACATAGCCTATAAGCAAAATTTAAAAAATAACAACAACAACAACAAAATATCAATAATTAATTACCTGTCCAACCCTTGAAATATGAGTATTGTTCCAAGTATTGTTGTCCACTAAGACGGTCCTATTAGCCATAGCCGTAATTTGATAGCCATAATCCCACCAAGACATGATTTTTGAATCCTGAAAAGAATTTCAATAAATAAATAAAAATTTTTTTTATAAATCAAACAGCAATAACAAAAATAAACTTACCGGCGGTGTGTTCATGCGAAGCCAATAGTAAGCTTCTCTGAAATCGTCAAAAATGATCGGATTGCCATGACCACTGCGTGCGGACAAGACAATGCTAGGTGAACTGTAAGCAGTTTCCGTTATTGTAGTGCAATGAAACGTATAATTGATGAAGAAAAGTGTCAAAATGAACACTACAGTAGTAGCCACCTGAAATATCCAATAGTTGCAGCAATTGGAGGAATCGAATATAAAGCACTACAGATAAGCCAACAGAAATTACAACAACATTACTTCATTTTTCCATGAATAACCATTTTCATGCTTTTTCGATTTTTTCTCCAAACCAGTGGATGTAGAAGAACTGAAGTTTCTCAAAAAAGATTCAAAAATCGACGACGCAGCTATTCCGGATATCACGCACATAACCGGCGCTAATACAAGCATCAAACGAACCATCACACCCTAAAAATCAAGACTGTCAAATTAATTTCAAAAAAAAACAAAATAAAAAAGATTACCGCAAAGTAGATGCTCGTAACTGCATAGAGTATTATAAATATGTTGGCATCGTTTAAATTTTTGAAACAAAAATACAAGCCAGCTGAAATGAAAAGTTGATCAGCAAGTAAAGTTCACTTTAATAATGCTAATCAAAAGCAACATGCAAACCTGGAAATAGAAATACCGAAATATGAGTGTCCAAATAGAATGAACTCCAAGTAGTCGGCTGATGTTCAGATACACTGGCAATAATTGGGATGTGATTTTTTGCATAAGATGGATCCAACAAGCTGTAAAATCGTCCAGTCCACGGAGCAATTTCTACAAATATGAAAAAAAAACTGAACTGCTTTAATATTCCAAGTGAAAAGTAGTTGTGTTTAGCATGTAAATTATTTTGAAATAAATAAAACACAATGCATACTTCCAAAAAATTCAGCGAGAAGAATAACAGAAATGCCTGCTATTGCAACGAATGTTATAATTGTTCGGAAAAGATAGTTGAACTGTGCATCGGTGCTTTTCGAACGTATATAAGCGAAAAATGCGTAAATTTGTACAATTCCAAATACACCAAATGCCTGGAAAAATAAACTCACATTAATATATATATTAATTGAAACAACGGCAACACCCACAGCCATGTGTTCACTTGTCGAAACGGGTTGAAATCCCACAAACGGGATTTGCATAGATAAAATTGTTCCCAAAGTATATACCTGTAATGAAAATGAACAAAATTTAAATAGTATAAATTAAGGAAACAAAATCAACTTATTTATCTCACCACTGAATAGGCGATGTAGATACGATGCGAAAATCTTGAACAGCACAGCAATGTCAACACATGCAACGGTATAAGGTTGATCAGAAACACATAACCACCCCAAGATGAAACCTGTGTGAACAAAAAGCAAAGCAGAAAATTTCTTCTCAAAAACACAAACACACTACCATCATAGTATATAAAACGTACCATGTAAAAATAAGCAAGTGCACACAGTGTCGACCAAAAGATGCTTCCAGTTTTAACCGCTTTGATCCAAAAATAATACGTCAACAGCATGCAAAATATGGCAATGCCTTCGTTGTCATAAGAGCCAGCTACAGATCTGGATATGTAACCCGGAATAATGGCAATCATGCCAGCAGCAATCAAACCCGCACCGTCGCCCTGACAAAAGGGAAGAAAAGAATCACTAATTGAAAATGCTTTTTCTGCTTTATCGAACTTTGAATTCTGATGTCAACAGGTAAGTGATCAAAGTTGTAAAACTGCTAAACAGTGGAGCAAGGAAAACGCAAATTTCACGAATGTGCAATGTGATGTTGAAAAAGTGCAAAATTCGATAAATAAACGTCGACGTAACCATCAAACCTGGAACATGGGCAAAAAAAATATACGAACAAAACAAAAGCTGAATTAAACAATTCAAACCAGGATAAATTGTTCCACCGATGATTCTTCCAAGCGGATACCAAGCCTGATCGTCGAACCAATTGTGAAATTTGTAAAAACCTTCCTCAGTCAAATATCTGGTCGTTCGATAGTTGAAATATGGATCAAATTCATGTATAACACTTTCGAAGCGCAGAACTGAAAACAGTCTGGTGGAAAAAGCTGAAAACAACAATTTATAAGCATGGCAATTTTCATTTTTAGCAGTCGAATTTATTTACATAATACGGCTGCCAAAACCAAAACCGTCATCTTCAGCAACGTCTCCTGACGCTGCAATGCAAGCTTTGAAAACACCTTCAGCATGGTTGAACAGAAATGCAAATTTACAACTACAAAATACTGTTTAACATTAAAATACATTTTCTCAATTAATAAAAAAAAATTATTACATTAATACCAATTAATATATATTATAACAGTATTTCAGTTGTGACAAAAAAATATGCAATTCACGACGTGAATTACACGTCTAAATGTTATAACAAACGGTATATTTTGTTAAATTTTACTGAGGAGTAAGCATTATAAATCATAATATGCAGATAAATATATGGTTTCCATACTTTTTGAGTACTGACGAAAGCGAAGACAGCAAGCTTGTTCTTCACAAGAACCCGCTTTCATTGAGGTATGGCAAAGTAAAGCAATTGCAATAGCAATGAAAAGGAATGCAGAAAGATAAATATATATTAACTATACTACACTAATACAAGACTAATAACTATAAGCTATGGTTAATTCTAAAACAGGTAAAACATCATCCCCAAAAAACTGAAAAGTTCTATTCGAAACTTAATCAGAAATAAGCAGGTGATGATGCTTTGAATTACAAAAAAACGGTTAATCATATATAAATACATAGACATACATATGTAGATATATACATCTGCATATATGTGTATATAAATAAACGCTAATAATGATCACTATAAAATGTAAATAAATAAATGAATAAATAAATAGATAAATGAGTAAATATATTCAAGCAAAATACATGACTCGAGTACTGTTGGGATGAATAACCACTGCACGAGAGAGACTGCTCGATGATGAGGATGGCGATCCTTCTTCACCACCATTCTCACCATTTTCAGTAGCAGCAGAATTCACACTTCCTTCGCCACTAAAAAAATTCAAATTAAATAAAATTATACATATTTAAAATTTCACTGATTCATTTCAACAAACCTGTCGTGATCTCTATCCACCAAGTGATATCGTGCTCGAAATGCTACAAGATGCGCGTAGTAAGCCGGAGCTGGAATGGAAACGGAACGCGTGCATCGAACATAAGTATGACAAAGCTGGTATGTCAGCTGTTGCATTTCGTCAGCAGAAAAGTTATTATCATCCCATAATACATGATAGTAACTTGGTCGACTTGTTCCTTGAATGCCGGCATGGCTGCACAGATAAAAATCGAACTCTTGAGGATGTGTAATTCCCGAATCCACTGCAGTACCAGCGGGAATGTTGCCACTTTTTCCTTGCTAAATTACACAAATATATATATATGATTTATATCAATATTTTAAAATTATTCAATTTAATTTATACCATATCTCTTTTTTCAGCACAAAACAGTCTCGTGTGATGACGTTTCTGGACTGCAACATACGTAATTCCAGGCTGATAGCCACGTTCTAACATTATACATGCTTCACGCATCGCACCAAGTTCGTGTTGAAGAACCTGAAAATCCGACAATTATTTTATCAATAAAGTCTAAGAAAATAAATTCTTCTTTTTCACTCACCTGATAAAACTGGCCTTCAGAAACGCCGTCGCGGTAAAGAATGATTCGAGTGGGTTTAAATCTTGTCGATTGATAAAACTGAATCAGCAGATCTTTAACCATTATAGCAAGATCTTCAATTTTTTCCGGCCTCTCATCTTTCATCCGCCCAGTCCGCTCGTCAGGAACTCGCCTTGGATACTGCATACGTACCGAGGCACCATATCGACTAGGATGTGCATCCATACTGCCAACCACCTGAATAAAACAATAAAAAAAATCAATCAATCAATTACAGTAAAGAAAAAACATCATCTACCGCTGCAATAGAAGGTTTGCGCCCATCACCAGCAGGCGGGTGGGTTATATCTGCACCCATAAAGATGACAGGTTCATTAAAAACTTTTGGTCTGATAAAAATGAAATGCAATAAATAAATAAATAAATAAATCCTTTTTATTTAAATTTTACCTTATACTAGGCAAGAGAATATTGTTCACGCCGCCTAATTTCACGTTTATCTTCAAACACAAATTAGACAATGTTTGTGTTGATGTTTTATTTACATTCTTCGCTTGAACACACTGAGATGCAACACCCAAGAGAGTGTCGCCAACACGTTTCACTTCAGCTATAATTATAATTATAATAAATTAATAAGAAGAAACAAAAAAAGTACAACTTCAGCTCACCGTATACAGGAGTTTTGCCAGGTAAAATAACAATTACCAACTGCAGTTGTGGATACTGAGATTTCAAATAACGGAACATCGGTTCTACTTGATCCGCTCCGGCTGCGTATTTGCAAAAACATGGTTGACCAACTATCGACATACCAGCATCGTGAGAAATTTTCTGCAGTTGTTGAATAAATGTCCTATTAAAAAAGAACAAACACAAAATTTATTATATTCAAAAAAAAAGATACTACATCATGGAATTTCACCAACCTCAAATTGTCTTCCCTGCACATATGCGGTGGTGTGAAGCAAGCAATTGCCCAATTGCGTATATCAACGCCAGTGTGAAACTGCTTCCCACGCATGTCCCACACACCTTTCTCTGGCAATGCAGTTGCTCTAGTCTAAAGAAGAATTGTTCAATATTTCTGCAGAAAAAAGAAAAAACTCATTACTACTTACTCGTCCTCCGTAAAGCAATTTTGGAGGTGCCAACACTCTACCGTACACTTCTGCCATAAATGGACTAATAGAAATGCCAAATTCGCGTGCAAACGGATCGTTGTTAAAATCCGCACGTTTCACCTATACAATTGCGCATCAACGTCATCAAAACCCATATAATAAATCATATGACATACAATAAATTAATAAATGTAGAAATCAAACTTTATCATCTCAAATAAGAAAGTTTTTTTTCTAATTAAAACAATATACATACTAATTCATTTATTTCTTGTTCTCGATCAGGAGCACTACGAGCAGTCGCTTTGATCATTGATGATGTTTGTGTATCGGTCAATTTTTTTATACAACGCTGACCAGGAACAAGGTTACAAACTTCCAGTGGTAAATAAGTGTGCTTTTGCTCCAGACCAACTTGAAGACAAGGCAAATGGGGATACCTGCAAATTTACATTCCAGTTGTTTGTTAATCGATTTCATAGACAAAAAATAATAAAATTCATCATTTTCTTACTTCAATTTTATGCAGTATCTGTCATAAAAATACTTTGCAACTGTGCATTCAACAGTCTGACCATTTTCTATTTGCAAAGGAAACCTAAATCAGAAACAGCTGTCCGCTTAGTGAGGATAAAAGAATAAAGAAATACAAAAATAATATTAATCAAAAAAGCAGCAACATACGTCTGAGTTTGAGCAGGTCGTCGAGTGACATTACATACTCTGTACCTGCGTCTCATTTGTCCACAGTGAGTGATTTCAACTTTCAATCCTAAAAATTGAATTATAATTATTATTCAATAACAAAATACGTTGTTCATACCTTTGATTTCTTTGGTAAATTTGACGCGCTGTGCATCACTCAAAGCTCTTCTGCTTTCAGGAATATGAGGTGCATCGAGTACCTCAGCAAGAAAGTCGATTACAGTCATAGATTTATAAAATGCCGTTGCGGATACTAGAAATAATTTGATAACAAACAACAGAATGAAAAACATTCAAATGTTACCATCAATGTTTAACATCATTTTCCACTGCGATGGTCGAATGCTTTGATGGAAGCCAAACCACACTTCACGACCACCTCCAAGAGGATGAAAAAATCTTTCAGGAGGAGAAAAAAATGAACGACCTACTGGCGTGTACCTTAAAACAAAATTAAGCTCAAAATCTTATAACAATAACTTAATGCAAAAGTAAAACATCTTTGTACTTCAAGCTTGGCAGATGACGTAAAATTATATCCAAAGCATCGACAGTATCTTGTGGAAGAAAACGAGTTCGGCCGTCTAATGCATCTTGCAAACGGCACAACGAAACTTGAGAAGTCAACTTAATACCAACTTGATATCTCCGATCTTCTCTTTCCGTGGGCATTGTTACATCCAGTTCAACCTGCAATTAAATTATCAATAATAAATTTTTAATTTTTCAAAAAATAATACTACCCAGTCTCTGCCAATTGGAAGCATTTCTTTGCAAAAGAGACTCTTCTTTCCATCATAAACTGGTCTGCCATTGCTGAAAACCTTCTGATATGTTTGAATCATCGTTTCGATTATATCTCTGAAACTAAAATCACAACTTCTCAGTTGTCTATTATGTCGAACAACTTATCAAAAATTAAAAATAATATCAGCATATCAGCCAAAAAAAATAAAATTCTAATTAAACTTTAAGCAATTCAATTAATAATTCATAACCTGTGGTATCTCTCTGGCTCAATAACCAATTCATAGTGATACAAATTGCCAGAAGGAATGCGCACTTGGAAGTGGTTCGCTCTCAGACAAATCTGATCTCCCAATTTTCCAAAATTTGGGCGACGTGGAGCTACAAAAGTAAACTCGCCCTGTTCATCTGCGGTGCCATTTTGATCATTCGTATTCGTATTTGTATTCGCATTCGCAGATGAAGTACTAGGTTCTTCATTTTGTTGCTGCGACCCTGAATACTGCGAGCCATTGGTGTTGCTATTTACAGGATCTTTGCTAGTTGATGGTTTTGCTGAACTCTTTGAAGGGCCAGGTTTCACTAAATGCAAAAAAAATACTTAAAAGTTAAAAATATAAATTTAAATAATTCTTAAAATAACTTCAAATTCATAATATGCTGAAACATCGAAGCTACATTGAAGAAGTTTCTGTGAACAACATATCAGATCAACAAGGCAATCACTGCACGCCAGGTGCAGCAGATTAAATAATAGAAATGCAAAACGCAAAACAAATAGTAAATCACGATCAATTAAGAATTTAAACTAAAAATTACATTCAAACCAAATAATATTTGATTTGCCATTTGCATTGACAAGCGGCTCAAATACAGAAAAAAAACAGTAGCTTTAACAATAAACATGTTTGATGATTAGCAATTGAATCAAATTCAGCATATGAGCAGTTTTATTCAGCGCTTACCTTGCCTCATATGATGGTACATGACTACTTTTTCATGAAAGCTCTTTTACCCGTAAAGCAGCAACAAGACCAGCGTATCGCGTAAGACTAACCTGAAGAAATGACTAACGCTCGCTTTCTGTACAAAGACAAAAACAAAATTAGGACGTTCAAGTTCATGAAGACATTGTGTTTACTGTGCAAAAAATGTAGGTCAATCGGTCATTTGCCTTAACGACTTCAAATAATTATATTAAAAAAATGTAATGAAATTTCGCATCTTTAAACAAAATTTGCGTCTGAATAAAACTAAATAATAAAATAATATCAAATAAAAGTAAAAGTGCACAGTTAAAAAACTGACATGACAAAAATTAAAAAATAAATTATAAGAAATTATATAATTTAATTTAATTTCATACCCGGAGTAAAATATGTAAATCAATAACATATTTCATATTTATGTATATTTGATTATGTGTAGTATCAGTTAATTCCTACTGTAGGATAGATAATAGCTTGTTGAGAAAAAACAAATCAAACCTAACACTAAAAAATGTCTTTTCAAGCTAAAATCATCTTATAATATATTATTTAATAGTTTTTTAATAAAAAAACATTTATTAAAAAATTATTTATTAAATTTGTGTGCGAAACATTTCATATGCTTAAATAATTGAACCTGCTTTTCTTTAACTTTTCATTTCATTATGCAAAATTGTGGTTTTATCTTTATAAAACTAAAATTGTATACCTAATCAGAAATTAAAATATGTCTATTAATTCATTGCTCATTCAAATAAAGTGTGTACAACGTTATTTGTAAATTATTTTCCCGTCACCACGGAGCACTTTTCCAGGACAAACCATGCAAATAAATAAATTTATTTGAGAAACAAATTTTTTTAATAAGGCTTTAAAAAAGCTATATATGAAAATCAGCTTCCGTTTAACTATAAACAAATAAAAACGGCTGCAAACATCATTACACGTATACCGTCGAGCTTGTTCGTAAAGGTAAAAAAAAATAAATAACGACAAAACAAAATATCAATCAGTCATGAGCTTCAGAATTGTTCATCGAAACTAAGCCAATCTGAAACGAAAACAAAAAATATACCAATAAATAAATGGATAACATTTAATCGGAAAAGATAAAAATCCAACTTGTTGTTTCACCTCAAACGTATCGTGAAGAGAGCGTTTTGACTTAAGAGATGAATTCAACGACGATTCCAATGATGATTCATTCAAAATTACTCCAGATTCTACAATTGGCTAAAATAATTCTTAGTTATCGTGAGAAATTGGAAAATCAAAATTAATCATTGACTTTATACCATCGTCTTTTTCGAACTTGCAGAAGCAATCGCATCTGCCTGAGAATTGACAATTTCCTCTATCATTGATTGTAGACAACAAGAAATTAACACACTCTACAAAGCAAAAATTTGCAGTTCAAATAACCTGCGATTTATAAAAAAAACACTTACTTGACTGCTTCTCAGTGTAATCCACTCAAGATGATTATTCGAAAACAAGTATTCAAAGGAAAGATCTTGGCTTCCATGTATCGACTGAAAAAATGATTTCTCAGCAATAATAATAGCATTGTAAAAAATTCCTGTTCAACAAATACAATTATTGACAGTCGCCAAGAACGGATACGGGTCACTCGAAAAGTAATCTCTTTGATTTCTCCCTAAAAAGCAATTGCTTGAATAAAAATAAATAAATGATTTAATTTTCAATTTTTAACACAACTTGCCTGTGAAACTTCGTGCAAAATCAGTAATCGTCGATTACCAACAGCTACATGAGCAACTGTGTTCATCTTTGGATAACTGCACAAGCACTGCTCGAAAAATACAAATCCATACCAAGGTTGTTCTTGACAACATCTCAAATACTATAATATATACAAGATATTATAATTTTTTTAATTTACATTCTTTCAATCTGAATGTAGGTCTGATGAATAAAAAAGAAAATTAATTAATTAAATTTGAATAATATATCGTATTGTGCTATATTGTATTGTAGAGTATGCAAATTGTAAAAATACACCTCATCTGGACTATTTACGGCATCGGTATTCTTCATTAATGATGGAAAATATTTTTCATCAATCAACTGCCATCTGCATTTCCTGGATGCAAATGTCAAACAGCCCTGCCTGCAAATAATCTACCTGATCAAAAACTATCACTAATAAATTGTAAAACTTGCACCTAGATAAAAACATTTTAACGTCAAACACCGCTTGAGAGTATAAAATCCGCAACGCTTGTTCTTTTTTAATTAGTGAGCTTTCAATCGAACTGTCAAAATATCTGTGAAAAAAATAAAAACTCATTGCAAACAATATTGCTCAATTGTATTATTTAAATTACACAAATACAGAAAATATATCTTTAAGCGTAATCAATTGAATTGAATTAAATTAAATACATACTTTTTCTTTAGTATAATTTTTGCTTTAATTCCTAACTTTGCAACGTGAAAAAGGGATAACAATGGGCACTCGAAATTTTCTAACCATCGAATAACTGAAATTCAAATGTAAAAATATTTTCTTTAATGTTATAATTATTGCATAAAAGCTACTTTTATAAGGAAAAACTTCACTCTTGGTAACAATAAAGAGACCAAAATAGCGAGTCAACTCAATTGGCAAGCCAACAATTACAGCCAAACGCTAAATAAATATAGTAATAAAAGATAAACCAATATTAAAAAAATGATATTTATAATAATAACAATAATAATAAGCATACTTCTAATACAACATTTGTACTGTCACCTGGACAACATTGGATAATATATTTGGATCCATCGAGCAAATAAACGGGAACTTCATTTGACAACTGCCTTGCGGCCAAAGAAGCACTTTCCTGAATAAAACAGATCTAGATTGTAATAAACAAATAAATAAAACATAAATGCAAAAAATGCACTCTTTGAGCATCTAGGAAAAACTGTTGCACCCGAATATTGCGTATTACTTCCTTGATGGAAAATACTAAAAAGAAAATGTATAATTTATTTTCATAAATAATTATCATCAATTAACATTTCTGTTATAGCAGACCAGTACGCAAGTATTCTTGAAGCGCCTCACGACGTTCATTGAGCAATCGATCACCAGCTAATGCGTTTATATATTTCGGCGGGAAATTAGGTACATCTTTTGGAAGAATTTTTTTAATAATTTCATGCAATCGAAGCAGCTGACTGTAACGAGAGGAACAGTGATAGGCATTGTTGATGTAAATTTCAAATATCTAAAAATTAATATCAAAATCAAATCAAATCAAAAATTACAATAAAATATTAGCTAATTTCGTTTGCAAACTTATGGATGTTCATGCACTCACTGCTTTCTCAATATAAATACTTTCTTTAGAAAAGATAATAACAAAAATTCATTAAATTCATGAAAATTCCAATAAATCTGAAAATTAATAATGCGAAATATTGAAAAACTCTTACAGTATAAGCTTTGCCAGATGAATCAGTAGCTTGACGACTACAAGGAATGGAAATGTGCAACATCACCAAATCTTAAAAATAAAGAAAAAACTTACATTTCCAAAAATGACAGAACTTCCAACATTGAATTATTTTTTAAAACATAATTTCAATCAAAACTGTTGAAAAAGTATTAAAGCATTAAGTATGACTGTTACGCTATTATGACTTTTGACGATGCATGCGTAATTATTTACACTAATGCAAATTTGCTGTTTGTTAATGCATGTGTAGTATCAAGTATAAACAACCAGATACATATTTAACTTATAACATACAAACAAACATGTGCAAATCATTTGGGATAAAAAGACCAATTCATACAACAAACAGCAAAATCACGCCAAATCAAATACGCAGGCATTCCAAAAAAACACATTTGAAAACAAATGGCAAACAACAAAGCAAAACAACAGATACCTGCTGACAAATAGTGAATATTACAAAATTTGCGTATTATACATAAACAACAAATGAAAATATAAAGTAGCAAATAAATGAACAACAAACAATCTCTCATGATAAAAGAAAATTTCATGCAACATCTGCAATCATTGGAAAACAACCATTTTCCGTTGTTGTACGTACAATTTGTACTTTTATTCAAAAATCGTACTTATACGAAAATATAATGATAACAAAACAAAAATGAAAAAAATTGCAGCAAATTAACAAAAATTGCACTGCTGAATGAAATGATAGCATAATGCAAACGTGCAAATCGCAAAAAAACCAAAATTTAAATTCTGAAATATAAACAACTTGAAAATCAATAGATTAACTACAAAAATTACAACAAAATATGGATCAAACAATGGACAAAATGAAACCTTTTGCATCAATCAGAGCTTATCTAAAGGCTAATTGTGAACCTGGATAAATTTCTACTTGAAATTGAACTTTAGGTTTTGAAAGAAACGTTAGCAATGAAAACAGAAACTTTCAACATTCAACTCTTTCTTTTACAATGCAAATAAATATATCCGTGCTAAACTGTAAAGAAAAAAGCACCATCGTATAGTATAGCATGGCACTAATAATTATTTTAAAGGTATGCATCCTAAACTTAGCTTGCTGTGGTGTTCATAAGTAAGAGAAAAAATTCTCTTCCATGTAATTGTATCATCAACTGCCAACCGAAATACTCTTCCCTTCTTATCACACAAAACTGCAGTGTTGAAAGTGTCAACCAAGCGGAAATGTAATGCATTTCTCAAAGACCATCAAATAATTCAATTACAGTTGAACAGAAAATTTAGCAGTGCAAAAAGTTTCAACTGACCCTGAAGTAAGCAAATTTCAGAATGGCAAATTGATTTGAAAAATGTGCAAAATTATCTGAAGTGAAATACAATTCAACAAACAGTGCATATCGTCCTTTGGAAAAATATATTTAAAAAACAGAAAAACAAAAAATTCATACACTTACCCACAACAAAATGCAACAATTCTTCACATACTAGCCGGTGTAGTATGTACGACGTGGGAAAATCTGCCCACAATGGCAGTAAATAATTTCAGATACAGCAAATAAATAATTCGATCAATCACTCAAGTTTAAAACGTCAAAACTGCCCACTGCAACAACAAGTCAATTTCCAAAAGTATAAAAAATCAAGAATCATTTTCTACAGTATTATAAGACGAATGACTTGAAGCTTCCATTGAAGGTACTTGAACATCGCTCAACTTGGCCAACTGACGACAATCAGTAGCCACGTTTGTGATTCTACTGCGTGTTGCACTTTCCCCGTCCAGCAACGGATTGAAAACTGTTCAAAAAAATAATATCATTATCATAATCCGCAAAAGACGCTCGCGATTGAAATGATATGCAAATTTTTGTTATTATTAAATTTTCCAATTCACCAATAGTTGAACAGTGATGTAGGGTAGAATGAGAATCTGTCGTCGAACATCCTGCAAAAAGATTTCTTTTCCATCAAAAAAAAAGAAAGAGAAGAATGTGACATTGAACAGAGGCAAAAGAAAACGTGAGAAATTAATATCAAATGCCACTCTCAATGTGACTTTTTTGAAGTCAATTTCGTTTCCTTTTTGTTCAGGTTTGAAAAATTGGTTCATCAAAGTGTTTTATCAAGAGTTTGCCCAATTTCTGCTGACATCTTTACGTCTTTTACCAGTTTCATCAACGTGTGACAAACAACATTAATTTATACATTTATATTTACCATCGGTTGATAAAATATTCAATTCATAAATTGTCCAACGTCATCATTTCATTCAAGCCAACAAAGTGCAACATTCTCATCGAAGAAAACGGTTCCAATTCTCCAAAAGAAGCCAACAAACAAACCAACTCGAGGAAATAAATAAAGACAAAAATTAACACATATAGATTAATGAATTGGATGTGATGAAGAAAGAAATGGGAAAACAAGTTTCGCATTTGTAATAATTGATTGTGCCCAGTTTGCACGGCGTGGGCGGGAGCAGATGAATTTGCTATTAAAACGCTCTTTGCATGCAATTTCCAAGTTATTCCAGCTTCGCTTGTCAAGATGAAACTTTTCTGGACTTCTCTGCTACTTCTGCTAACCGTATGTGTCACCTTGTTTTATTCTGCTGATTCAATGGGTAAGTAAATTTCAATAAATTCTCCATACCATCTATCTCAAGCTAGTTCAGCAAAGCGGTTAAAACTAATACATAACGAACATTTTCTAACGGAAGTAGTTAATAATAATTAACTTTCAATAAAAACAAAATAAAAATCCCACCGCCGTACCAATTTATCGTGTGTTTCATTTATTATCTCTAGTTAGTTTCATCCATTGTGCCACACACACACAGATATATATATATATATATATAGGAAACAATAAGTAGAACATTCTGATGAACAAATTTCCACTATGTACAATTATATTTTCATACTTGTTTCAGGTGTCATGAATGACTTACGTCAAATGCAACGGATGTCCAGAGGTAATGAAAATGATCACCCATAGATAAAGCACAAAGTTTTTTGTCTTTCAACGGCAACACTACAAATAATTACTATAAAAAATTGGAATATATCATTACATTGATGATCTATTCTAGTGAGAGAAAGACAAGCTTTTCGAGCAGGAAAACGTGTTGGCATGAGCGTCGGTCGTAGAGGAAGAGCCATTGGAAGGCGAGGCGTACTACCTCTACTTGGTTTATTGGGTTAACAATCTGTTTTATTTATATATATATATACATGTATACAATCGCTGCTTCATTCAAATCAGTCAATCAGAAAAGAAATGAAAATTTCAAACCATTTACAATTGCCATCCACTTCTAAATACCAATAAAAAAGACGCAATACAATTACACTTTCACATTTGTTCACCTACAGAAAAAGAGGTGTGACACATTTATGTAGTGAATAAAAAATGATTCACTTTTTCACAATAAAAAAAAATTTATGCAAATTGATTAAAGCACACAGAATTCAGAAATGAAATTTTCACGAATAAATAAATAAAAATTAAATTCAAATCACAAACAAAAACACTTTTACCGCAAAAAATGAACATGAAAATCACAAGTGAACGGTAGCGTTGAACAACGAACAAAAAATGACAAACAAAAGAAAAACCCATCGTATCGACAAAAAATCTAAAAATGTAATTTTGAAATTTATTTTTAGGAAAAAAGAAAATTAAAATAAATATTTATTTAAAACAAACTGTTAAAAATTGAAAATGCCGCAGAAGAGCAACGGTCGACGTCAACTATGTTGGGTTTGGGAAAGAATTTTCCAGTTCGATTTTCAAACGTGGCCAATGGGCATCCGCTAGGAATTGGCGGACAGCCGACCACTTGGATTGGCTGAAATTGAGTTGAATTCGGTCCTCGACGTAAAAACACCTTCAAAAATACAGTAACAAAAAATCAAGTACACATATTGATCGTAACCTGCAAATGGACTGACTTTTATTTCAATTTCATTTTCTTCCGTAAGCCATGTTTCGAAAACAATACAACTGGCGTAGCCTTCGTATTCGACTGTGCTTGCATTGTCGTACTGTCCAAGTATGTACAAAAGGAACAACAGATTGATATCATGCTGAAAGAACGATTAGTTAGAAATGAAAATAACAATAATAATATGTACCCCAGAGTAGGAATAAAATTTGATCCTCTCAATCCACGAATTTGTATTTTGGCCTTGTTTTATGGACAACTGTTTTTGACGAATTCGATCGACAATTTCAAAAATCAACTCGCCTGATTTGAAATAAATTTCAAAATAATTTAAAAACAAACAAAAAAAAGAAATAATAAGTCAACCTGCAATGATCTGAATCAACAAATCTGGCTGATAAGCAAACTTGCACCAATGCTTGAATGTATCCTCTATCCAATCGTAGATTTCATCGGTAACCCAATCCGGCAGCTTGTGTTGATCAGAATGCCAATCTTCAGAACTTCCCTCTTTCTAGAGTAGGAAAATAAAAACAGATAACTGATGGGTTAGTTATTTTTTTTTGAAATTGCTTCTACTTCTATTTTCACAACATCAGCTAGTATCCACATGTTTTTAACCAAAGTATTATTGAAACCTGATTTATTGGCAACGTATGCTAGTTTGGCAGCGTTGTCGGGATTTTGTTTTGTGAATTGTTGATATTTGATTAAATTTTCCCTAAACAGATCTGCAGTTTTGTTCCAATAATACTTCATATTAAGCAGCTAAAAGAAGAAAAGAACAACAACAAAATAAGAGAGAGAGAGAGAGAGAAGAGAAAAGAGAAATCATCACTCATGTACGTACATTATCTGCACCGTAGGCTACGGTATGTATTGGTAGAGGAGTCCATCCGGCAGGCGATCTGACAAAATTCGGTAAAGTGTAATTGCGATAATTACCATAACTGTCACTCGAAACAAAGCCAGCCATAACCGAAGCAGCGCTCATCAACGTTCGATTAGTATCTGAACTTCGTATATAAATCTGCATATTCAAAAAAAAACAAAAACAAATTCAATCAAATACAACTAAAAATGCAGTAGTACAGTGTATTAATAAAAGCTACAGTTACAGTAGACCTCGTTCAAAATTGAAGATTTGAATAACGGATATTGTTCGATGTAACGTTTGCCTAACATCTGACCAAGTTCGTAACACTGTCTCATTCCAAGCTAGAAGCAAAGATACAAAATTCAACTTTTAATTTAAATATACGAAGAAAAAATAACAACAACAACACAAGAGAACAATTGTTTGAGTGAGTACCTTTGTCAATTCGCCAAGACCAATATCCCAAGTGCTGGCATTGTTTTCAACATCACTTGGAATTAAATAAATCGGCGTACGATGACCGTGTCTCCAAATCTGAAATATTGAAATGAATAAAAATATGAAAGATATTTTAAAAAAAAATTATTTCTCTTCACCGTTTGCACCAGTATCAATTGCATTTGAACAGTGAACTGAAACTGAGACAACAACAACAATAAAGCTATCTTCTCAACGATTAATAACATTTGTGAAAAATTTTTCTATCGCAGACAAAGAAAAAATAATGCAAATAGTGAAATGTAAAAACAGTGCTGTCTGGCAATTTTCAGCTTCAAGCACAAGCTAATGAGAGTTAATAGAAGAGAAAAAGCTTGTGCTTTTCAATAATTTTTCGCTTCAAACAAGTTGCGCGCTCGCACTTGACCAGTTCATCAATTAACTCTATACAGCTAGTGCAACAGCTATGAAAAGCATCCTGTATTATCTGGCAATTGATTTCAATTGGCAATTTTCCAAAATGTCCTGTTTTATTTATTTTTAGCAATAAATACAATTCAAACTAAATGATTAATTATTAAAAGAAAGCAGCAGCAACAACAACAACAAGATAAATAAGCAATTAAGATTAAACAAATTGACAAGAATTGTAGAAACAAAAAACAAACAAACAAACAAATAAACAAAGAACAAACTATTGACGAGAAATTCTTGGAAATAAGAGGAGATCTTTTTGGCGATTGAAGGGTTTTCCTGAAAAATACCTGGATTTGCTGGCAGCTTTGACGCAGTCTGAATAGTTGCTCTCGTCTGAAGATACGGACAGTCGATTCAACATTTCGCCGGCAATATCCGGCACAATCGGCTTCAACAATATTCCACAAGTGCGCAACGTCTGGTGGGCCAAATGAAGTACAGTATCCAGCAAAGAATTAGCATTCTTGTCTTTCGCCAAATGCCAAGGTGAGAAGTGTTGCACAAAAGCATTGGCCTTTTTCACAACCGTCACGATACTGTTGATGCCGTTGGAAAATTGCATCTTATCATATTGCTGGCCAACAATACCTGCCAAATGCAAGCATTCGTGTAATTGTTTAAAAAAAATTTTCAATAAATTACTTGGTAAATTGTCCAAATCAGTCATCAAATCAGGACCCTGTTGTATTGATGGTCCGTTGATCACACTTTCGTCGAAATCTGTGAAACGGTCACCTCGAAGAACCCTACTGCTTGTGGTGCGATTGATCAAATTGCCAATACTGTTAGCCAGTTCGTCGTTCAGCACACTGATGGCCAGTGGTGTGCTATAATCTGGAAACAATTTTTGAGAATTAATAAATAAATAAAATAAAAAAAATTAATCAAAAGAAATACAATTTACTTCCATCACTGGTTGGCACGCCTTGACGAAGCAGAAAATACCGCAAACCTTGGCAGGTGAGTTGTTGAGCTTCGAGTGTAGGATCGACTATATTTCCCAAGCTTTTCGACATCTTCAATTCGACTTACAATTTAACCAATTCAACATGTTGGAAAAAGCAGACAAGCAAGAAAATTACCTTCACTCCATCGGATAACCAGTGTCCGTGACAAAATATTTGCTTCGGCAGTGGAAAATTAGCGGCAAGCAACATAGCTGGCCACAGTATCGCGTGAAATCTTACAAATAAAACACAAGCATTTTAATTACATATTAAAATTAAAAAAAATTTCTCTTTTTATCACTTCAATATATCTTTGCCTATGATGTGACAGTCCGGTGGCCAACGGGAAAGTTCTCCAGGATATCCAGCAACGGTAAGATAATTGACCAAAGCGTCGAACCAGACGTATATTGTTTGCGAACAATCATCCGGCACTGGAATACCCCAAGAAAGACGTTGACGATCCCGAGAAATCGACACATCACTCAACTGCTTCAACTGATTCATCACAAATGGCAAATATTGTGAAGGCTGTATCACATCTGAACAACAACAACAACAACGATAATAACCAACCAATCAACCATCACTTATACCGGATGTCTGTAGCCAATGTTCTATTTCAGGTAAAAATTCGCTCAATTTGAACAAATAATTCTCTTCTACTACCCATTCGACAGTATGACCAGCAGTTGTTGTTTTACATGACTATTATTGAGAAAAATATTTACATATTTTTTCCGTTCAAACTTCAATTACTTTAATTTCATCGTCGCACAAGTCGGATTCATTGTAGAAACATTCGTCCGCGGAACAATACCAACCACTGTATTTTCCTTTGTAGATGAAATTGTTCTTTCGCAAAACTTCCTAAATTTATTATTGTCACAGATATGAAGTGATTTTATTTAAAAAAAAAATTAATAATAATTCATACCCAAAATTGTTGCACTGATTGGTGATGACGCGTTTCTACAGTACGAATGAAGTCTGTTGTTTGAATGCCAAATTTTGAAAACAATTCCTTTACAATTGAATTTGAAATTAAAGATTTTCACAATTATTATAACAACAAAACTGAAATACTCTGTATGCAGAACTTATTTCAGAACAATAAACGTCGACATTTTTTTCAGCTTTCAATGCAGCATTTTCAACCTAGAAAATTCAATTCAAATAAACAACAACAACAACAACACTGAACATTGTGAAAAACTTTGGATCCATGTTCGTCAGTTCCACTGCTGAATAGAGTTAATTGATGCGGATTTTTCAATTTAAACCAACGGTGTGCAGCGTCTGCAATCAAAGACGAGTACAGGTGTCCAAGATGAGGTCCTGAAAATGTTCACTTCAAATTTTAATCGTCTAAAATCAAAACCATTATTATTGTCATACCAGAATTAGCATAATAAATTGGCGTAGTGACAAAATACGATATTCCTCGATGCAACAGGCTCATCGTTCAAACGACTGCAAAAAGTTTACAATAAAAGCAGCAACAACAACAAAATGAATGAACAAAATATGTTGCTTGTTTATAAGCTCCGTAAAAAGCAAAAGCTTTTTGATTTATTGTAGAATTTAATTTTTTTTTCTTTAAATTGAGCACATCTTCCAGTAATTATGGTAAATTTCAGCAACATGGCAGAAAAACGAAAAATATAACACACCACCATCATAAGCAACAGATAATAAAGCAAAATCAAGCAACAGACCGTGCTTTATTTAAGCACCTGTTTAAATTTATTGTCGTTTTCCACTTTGGCCAATTTTCGCCAACCTTAAAATATGTTGATTAAAAAATAAAATGCATTTTTAATCATTTGAAATGCAACAAGAGGAAAAATTTCAACTGTGCGAAAAGAATTAACAAATCACACTCTGATTTGTCGGTATAATTTCATTTTTATTTAATGCACCACTTTTTCGGCAAATTTTCTTTCGCCAAATACAAAAGTGAATGCACGTTAAAACAACACTTCTCGATTACAGTAATTCAAATTTGATTTAAAAGAAATAAAAAATTTACAATTATTAAAAAAAACTGCTCAGTATTTCTATTGAGCTATATTTATTTAAAAAAAAAGTTTTTTCTTATATTAATAAAAGTTTTACAATGAAACAAGTCATCAAAATCACTATGAAGCAAAAAAGGACTGTACAAAATATCAACTTGTAGCAATATAAGAAAAACAATTGACTTTACCTGAAAATTAAAAAGAAACTGTGCAATCAAATATCTGGATTTTTCTCATGCGTATGTGAAGTGTGCGATTTTCTAATGGCACGTTGAAGTTTTTCAAATTCCAAAATTTCTTGCTCAAAATTTTTCTCTTCAACATCCAAATTCACGCCTCTGTCTTCTTCAACTGGTGGTTTCAAGGCAGTAACTGTTTGAAATTGTACACCAGCCGATGAATGATATTCAAATTTAATATCAACAAATCCGGTGTTCTCTAAATATAGAATATAATCCAAAGGATCAATGCAATAAGACGACTGCAACAGCCCTCGGCTGTTCCATTCTTTCACGCGTTCAATGGACATGGAAGTGAGCATACGACCGCCTGGTTTTAAAACACGTTTCAGCTCCAGTAAAGCATTTTTCACACTCGGCCAATAATAAAAGCAGTCGTTGTGAAAAATGCAGTCAATCGAATTGTTCAAATACGGCAGATGTGAAGCCAAAGATAAATGGACTTCCAACCTGCCGTAGTGAATTTCCAAAGCAAAAATCTTCCTCGCTCTCTTAACCATATACTGCGATCTGAAGTACAGTATTAAAATGTATATTCACCAACTACGAGCTCACTCCTTGCAGTAGTAACCTTTCCGAGCCAAACACTACTCCATTTCCATTCTCTACCTTTTTGAATGCTTCCAATAGACCATAACCTAACCCAAAACCGACTTCTAAGATTCGGTCATCGGCACTTGGATTCAATATATTCATTACGTTGCTTGAAATTTCCTTAAATTTTCTAAGATACATAACACTTGCCAGTCTTCCCAACATTGAACTAGTGGGGCATTGCAATTCTTCAGAAAGGCGTTTCATCAAAAATGTTGATGGCTTTCCAATCATTCTTTAAAAATAATTATTAAAACAGCACAACTTACTATCTGTAAAATATAAAATTTATGTTTTTAAAAAAATTAATTAAAAATCATCAAAATGATTCGTAAAGTTGTACGCTTTATTTTAAAATATCGCATAAATTTGAAATTAACTTCTCAATTGATTCTAAAAACTACCGTATAAAGATTCAAACGTCACATACTAGGATACTGTAATTAAAGTTTTCAATCATAAAATTTTTTCTTAATCAGAGTTTTTTTCGTTTTTAAAACGCATGATTTTGTATTCAAAAAATTCTACAACTATCTCCATTGCACTATACAATTGTTGTACACAATTTATTTAAATAATACTTCCAGCATGGTAGTGGTTGTTTTTTGCTATTCACATAATCATTTGTGTAAAGATTTGATGTTTTCGGGGATATTTCAATTTCGTTCAGTGTTAGTACTGGCTTCAGCCACCGACAGAGCCCGATATTCTTCTTTGATTCGTCCGTCTTTGCCCACAATATTTTCCCGCTGCAACAAACAAGCAATGCATCGTTCGGCCAGTTCCTCTTCCCAGCAGTGTTTGCAATGGTCAATATTCTGATTGTGCTTGTCGCAAGTGGAGAAATCGTACTTTCCCTTCTCACCGCAGTAGATGCAGACGAACACGTCGGACCATACGCTGGACGTTGGCTTTGGAAACTCATCATTCATGGCCATTTTGTTAATTTCAACTTTTCGTTTTCGAAAATGCATCGCCCTGTTGCGCAACATGTCATTGTAAAGCCACACTGCGCGCACCTTCTCTCGCTCTGGATACATCAAGTTGGTGATCAGAAGTCTCAAGCGTACAAGATACACTCCAGCAGTTAACTGAAAGCACAACAGTGCATAAAGAAGCCATATTTTTTTCACCGATTCCTGAAATTCAAATAATATAAAATAATTTTTTTTTTAAATTTTCTTTTAATACATAATCAATTTTCGTCGGCTGAACGACACAATGTTCGTTGTTGATAACTTGATCAAGTTTGACCGTTTGATTCAAATCTTCAATAACCGAGCCAATCATTCTAGCCACTTCTCCAGTTCCTTCCAAAGTTATGATGATGTCATGTCTACCGGTTTGATTCACCTCAATGCCAGAATAATCTTTCACCATGTCCAATAAGTGATAAAATTGATCATCAATGATTATCAACGAAAATATCGACCAGAACATGTGAAACAACTAAAGTCCCCAAAAAAAAGAAAAAGAAATTTAAACACACAAATTCATGCAACTTAACTATCTGCATACTGTTGAAATTCCTCTGACGAGATGTTTTCGTTCTTCGGGCGTTGGTTTCGGACTTAGCAAATTATTAATACGACCTTGTTCAAAAGGTCGAAGTGGCATCAAATGTTTACGATTCTCTTCCTTGCGGCGCTTTTCAATGTCTAGCCAAAATTTTGTCAAATAACAATTTGAATGAGTTACATCTTTCATGTAACTTTGAAACCAGCTCAAATTTACTCTCAGCGTAGTTAAAGCTAGAAAAAAGCTAACCGCTTTCATGAGTATGCTGAAATATTTCACAAAACTGACAATTCCTAAATGAGAAAGAATATTGAACGAGGTAAAAATAAAATCACCCATCCTATTATTTACCAGAAACCGATTGTTTAATTATAGCCGCCATTTGTTGGACAGTGACGAGATCAGGTCTTCGAAGTGGCAAGTCTACTTTAAATTGAATATTCAGCTTAAAATCATCGCTCAATTTTTCCGTATAATCTTCAGCCGCGGCCAACTGTGCACCGTACGTATTGGCATATTCAGAAATACCGGAATTGTTACTTTCACACTGTTCACCACGGTAATTGATCATATTCAACATGTTGCACAATTCATCACCCTGAAATAAATTGAAATTTTAAAAATCAAAACAGAAAAACAATTTAAAGTTAAATTGATAATGCAATTGTTACTTGATAAATTTTACAAAATGGATTTAACCAATTTTCAGCCCAACATTTGTTGTAATGCTCCAAAGACCAGAGTTTGCATTCACGAATGGCGCTGTTGATAATATCCTCACAAGCGTGAGTAGCACGACGGATGAAATTTCTCAAAGCTTCTTTCCTGTAGCTCAGCTCGCGTAATTTTCGTTCACTCACGCGGTGTTCAAACATTGCTTCAATTTTAGTCGGCAGTTCACCCTTTTTCATCAGATATGCACTTTCCCATTCGTTCACATCTTTCTCATATGCTTCATGTTCACGATCTGTTCCACTGTTGGGATCTCTGCCCAGTTCAGCTTCAAGATCTTGAACCATAAGCGGCAGATCTTGTGAAACTTTAGCGGCCGCTTTAGCGCCTTGTAGAAGATCATCAAGAATGTTCTGAAAACGGAATTTCTTTTTCAAACCAACGAAAATAATAAAAATCCACAACTTCACCTCCGACGGCTTGAAAAGCAAATCCATCTTGGCTCGAGTTACATTTTTGGCCACGTCAATATTGCAAAGCAGGGAGTCAGTGGCTTGGTGGAAATTCATCATCAAATTTTGTCCCGGCGAGTCGGCTACCAAAGCCATCAGTGCGCACTGGACAAATGCTTGGCCGTGCACGTTCAAAATTGTTACCAAAGTCATCAAAATTACACTGCGCACCATTTGAATTAAACCACAAGACAAGGCGAACGAGACCACAACAAACCAGTGGATCCAAACGTTGAATTTTGGATCTCCAAAATCGATGTTCTTCCCGGCAGTTTCCCAGAAAAAATATCCAATACCACCACCGACAGTTGTAAAGAAAACAAACTTGGCAAACGACTTTACTATGGACAACATTGCGCAGTCAAGAGACGTCAACTACAAATGAACAATCTTCACCGAAACTTTGCCGCTGGAATAAATACACGCAGGCTCAGTTCACAAAAAACTGTCATACTGTATCCCACTGTTAGAATACAGTTTTTTAAAAATAAAAAAAACAATAATAAAAAGTAACAAAAAATAATAATAAAGAAAATAATAACATCATAAAACGGTATATTTTTTATCAAATAATAAGTGGATTATTGTTTGACAAAATCGGCAAATATCGTCGGCTTCTACTCGTACAATTTCGCTGAGTATTTCAGAAGTCTTAATAATAAAAAAAAGAAAACATTATGAACAAATGAATTATCTTTTCGTTTTCACGCAAACCTTTCTGGCTTCATTCAAATTCTTCACAAGAGCTACAGCAGTGACAATCACACCTGCGGCTAAATACATGAAATCATTTTCAACGTACAGTAAATCTGCGCTAAAAATTCAAAAACAAAACAAAACATTTTAATTTCTTTTAAATTAAAATTTGTTTTTTTTAAACCGAGTTATTTTTGTAGCACACATCGAATAGGATAATATGCATTTGTAAATTTCGTCGCGCATCAACCAGACAAGATCCAACAAATCTTGAATGCATTCACGGAACTGTTCAACTTCAAAACGTTGGTCAAGCAAATCTATAATTGCGCATTTGAATTGAAAAAAAAAACGTACAAAAATTTCAAACTTTGACAAACTCACTCAACACTTTAAGCAACGTTTCCGTGTAATACATTGGTGACGGAATTTGAAGGAAATATTTCAAAGTTTTCGCTACTCGCAATTCCGATTTTAAAATTTGCTCATTACTGTAGACAAGCCCAAATTTCTTCAAAAATTGTTTCGCCTTGGACACTGTGACAAACTGAATTACACACATGTAATTTGAATAACAAAAGAAAAAGCAGAAATTGAAAAAATGAAAAAAAACCTCTGGTTCACATTCCAATTTGCTTGCCACTTGAACGCAAGAAATAATACGTAATATCATACCCTTCTCGAGCTTTTCTGTAATCAATTGCCAGTCTTCGAGCAATTTTTCTTTCGATTCACATCTATCTCTTATGTACAACCACAACGAATTCACTAATCGACTTATGAAGCTGGATATTTTACAAATCAATTATGTTTTTAATATTTTCAAATTTTCACATCAAATTATTCAATTGTTGCACTTACATGTCAAAAATGGTGCATGCCGTATAACGAAGTTCGTGCATCAAGTGCATTTCATCACAAACGGCAAACAAAAACTCCACCGTTTGTTTTGTTAAAAAAGAACACAAACCCTTGAAAAACACACAAAAAAAATATTGATAATAATTAAAATTTGCATTTGATTAAAAGTAAGAAAAATTCTCCTCCACTTCGGCTGCTGCAGCTTCCATTCTTCTTCTGTTGAACGAATACAGTTCACTTAACCAATCTTGCAAAATTTCAGGAGAAATTGTCATTTTGGCAAAATTTATCACAAGCGTTCTTCCATTTGAAATTGAATTTTCCGCCATTTTTTTGGAAAAGCTAAAATAAATTTCTTTTCGTACATATTTCTTTATCCTTGAACAGAAACTTATTTTCGGTATTCGACCAAAATTCAAAATAAAATACACTATAACATAATGTCATTTATTTTTTCAAAACGGATAAAAGAAAGCAAATCAACATCATCAACCAAGCCATAACCGATAGAAGAGATACATAAAAATTAACGTCAAAAACATTCCAACAAACAAAATTTTCATGTCGGTGTCTGTGCGTCTCTCGATCAACCCCATTATTGTATTTGACAAACCAAGAGTGTTACCATAATCGATCAATCGTTTTCGAATGTTTTTCATCGAAAAAGCTTGAAATCGTAAATTTTCTAAATAATTTATCAATTAATCATTGCTTATTTTAATAATAATATTCACTCAATCACCTAAAATAGATTGCCCGCTCAAAATCATCTCATCAACATAACGATTTGTGGAATGCAATTTCTCATTGTGCACCAGTGCAGCATCGTCCATATAAATTGAAGTTGTTTCGTTTGCTTTATACCGGCGACTCAACAGTTCCTCTCTCTCTAATTCGCAACGCTTAAACTCTTGAAATCGTAAAATAATTTTTTCAAATGCTCCCTAAAAGTGGACAATTTAAAAAATTGAAATGTTTCCGATTGAAACAAACATTTGCTTGATTTAAATCATAATACAACTGATCCACGAGCTGTTGAGCGTGCCTTCTTCGATTCACTGGCTGTTTTGAAGCAATTAAACCAAGTCTTTTGCAATTTCCATCAGCCTTCAATAGCAATAAAAGTGTAAGGCACACATTTTTAAATATTAAATCAAAACTAACTCTTTCTTGATTAGCTTACCAATTCCAGTTGTTGCCTTAAAAAAATTTCCAATTCAGATACTGTTTTTGATTCGCGAGACGACTCAAGATGAGCTAAGCCTTGATGTATTTGTTGCATTAAGTTTGTTGTTTCCAAATACAACACATCCATATTTATTCATATCCAAAAACAAACTAAAAAATTTGGATAACCAATAATACAGTAAGCATGATACACAAGAAAGCATGAGCATCTTGAGTAAAATAAGAATAAGAAAAACATGAAATATTATTTAAATTTATTTTTTTTAAATAAAATGACTGTGTTTATTGAATCCTAAAATTTTATTCTTTGATTTAAAAAATTTTGTTGCAAAGAAAATTAAAATTGTACTTTAATATATTTCATACTGTGCATAAGATATTTTTACATTTAAATAATTTTGATTTTCAGTTTCTCAAAGCAGTTTACAAATTGAATGAACTCTGAATTATCTTAAAGTTATATAATTAACTAATATAACAAAATTCAATAATTTATAAACTTTGTTTTATGTAATTTTCATGTTCAGTTATTAGGATTCATTCTTATTTTATGTAAATTGATTTTCTCGATGAGTGGTAATTCATAAACAGAAATAAATCCTTCATTTTGTTAAAAGCTTTGAGATTATTCATTTATCTTTCAGTAAAGATGCCGCGACCTAAAAAAAGTGAAACAGAAGGTAAGCATCATGAAAGTGTGGATATGGTATTGGTGAAGTTGTTTTAAAGTGAAAACCAATTTCTTTCAAAACGTTTCTTTCTTTTTCAGCAAGAAGGCCGTCTATACCGAGTGATACCGAGATTGAAGAAGTTGTTGATAGAAAAGTGATCAATAAAAAGGTTAATTATCTTGTGAAATATGTGGATTATCCTTTCTGTGATAAAGACTGGGTGCCGGCGGAATCGTTGAAATGTATAAGCTTGATTGCAGAATTCGAATCGAAAAGAACGACTCTAGATCGTACAGTCAGTGCTCAATCGAGTTCAAAGGTGACGAAACCTCGCAAGGGTCAGGAAACTCTGCAGAGTTTGATTGATCGCGGTTATGTGCCTGATAAAATTATCGGTACGATAATATCATATGAAATATTTTGCTTTTTGATATGCAAGATTTCAACTTTTTGTTTCTGTAGATTCAGTTGATCTCACTGGTGAAGTTATGTACCTTGTGAAATTTTTGAAATCTTCAAAAACGGGGATATTCGCAGAGCGTGACGTCAAAGAAGCTTGTCCTAACCTTATTACTAAATTTGTCATGAATTCTGATGACGAATAATTATAGAATGAATGAATAGTAAATTCAGTCCTAGTAACGAAAGTCTATCATTGCAACAGTTGGTATTTTTACAATTTTAATACGCACCGCATTTGGCCTGCATATTTGTTTTTTTCGTTTTACTGTGATATAAATGTTTATCAACACTGCATGTAGCTTTCAACCATTGTTTCTATATAGTAAAATTATTTTTTGAAAATTATTGAAACTACAGTATGAATATTGATAATGAAGCAGATTTTTTTCTTATAAACAAAAATGTTTGTTTCGTCATGAAATGTCAGTTACCAGTTATCAGTGACTTAAAGTTGCATACATTAAAATAAAATAATGTTTGTGAAAATGTAAGGTTTCGACAGATTTTCTGTGCCTAAAGCATCCGTTTAAATTCCACTATGAACTACACAAAACTGGTTTTGAAGATATGAAATATCAATGTTCAGTGAAATTTACATTATCAAAACAGAAAACAAAACGAATATGTAAAGCTATAGGAAATTCATTTTAATAGTTGTAAAACAAAATAATCTTAATTTCAACATCAGAAAAAAACGATAGGATTCGAATTTTGAAAAATTAATAACCAATTTCAGCAGACCAACTCTTTCCTGAGTAAGCGGTAGCAGCTGACCGAAAGGCAGTTGAAGGTATAATGCCAATTGACTGATAAGCGTTGCTCGAGGGCAAAACAGTGAAACTAGTTGATGCAAAAGGAGCATTCGTCATTGGTGGTGTACTACTCCATTGAAATGCAGCTGATGCCTGATTATTATGATTAATATTATTATTGCTGTAAATATTACTATTACTGCTGCTGTTATGATTATTAAATTCATTGTTCTTCGTGCTTGCCAACTGAGCTCCATAACAATGTAAATGATTGATCAAACGAATTCTTAATGGGTCTTGAATATCCAACGTTTCAACAGACGTTAAATAACGAGCAACTTCATTCGCGCATTCTCGGAAACCCATCATATGATAATCAACAGCGAATCTATGTTTTTCCATAAGAGCACTATCAACGCCTAAATAAATAAATTTATATGAAAAGCATATGAAAAAAACAAACAAACAAACAAACAATAACCCGTAGAATGAAGTAATCGAAGATATTCGACTGTTAGCTGAAGTATTTCTGCCTTTTCTAACTTTTGCGTTCCTTGTTTTTCAATGGCGGCCGGCACCAAAAGTCGCAATTCAGCTAAACAATTATTTATTCTATCCCGTCGACGTTTTTCTATAATCTAAACATCAAAATTGGATTATCTAAAGAATATGCATAAAAAAAAACAAACAAAACAACTCTTGTCAACCATTTTGTTAACATTATTCATTGGATCACTTCACCATATTATTTCATTGGAAAAGATGAAATCAAAATTAAAAAAAAATCACATAACTTATACAAAACAGTTATTATCACGAACTATGCTGTGAAGCTTCAAAGTATGAAAAATTTAATAATAATCAGCAAATCTCATGTCCTTTTGTACTATAATAAAACTGATGTTAATTAAAAAATCTGAAACTTATTGAATATAAACGATAAGCAGTAAGTGCACTTCTGACTGTATAATCTAACTATATACTAGCGCACTGATTAACAGCCCATGCCAGATTCTGATTAATAATCATCATGATTATGCAACAGCATTTTGCTGTACATCTGCGATTTACATCATCGGCAAAAAAGATGAAGCCGGTGCCCCATTTTTGACAATCTACAATGAAAATGGCCACCGATCGTTTGACCTCTTCTAACATGGCGATCAATATGATTTACTATTAAGGATCAGTTCTCTGCATCTTATTTCGAAAAGAATGAAATTTAATGTACTGCAATTATTAAAAAAATAAAAATAATTATTTGAACAGTAAAATAGTGTCTTTTTTTAATATAAAAAGAGAAAAAAGAATTACTCACCCCACGTCGTCTTCTTCGATTACCTGTAGAACTGCCGAAGTCATTATCTACTGGGGTTCTAAATTCATCGAGAAAAAATTCAGCTTGAAATCATTCATTATCAATACATAAAAGTATATGATAAAACAAATTAACATAAAAAAATAATTTACTTTGCATATTCTTCATTTGATATATTACCAATTTCGTCAAGCTTGGATTTACAAGGAGAGCGGTTATATTCTTGACCATTGGTACCAGTGTTGAAGACGACGCTTAATTCCAACTGATCGCCCATCACAGCGTGTATGATTCTTCTTTTCCTTCAACAATCGAACGGAGGTTGGCCACGCTTGCTGAACAACCACAACATCAAGATGATCAAGCACTACCAGACAAGTGGACAGTAAGCAAAGAAAGACTGTGGTGTCGCTGGTATCGCCGGGTCACGTGACCGGATAAAAAGAGACCGCCAGCAAATGGTAATTCGCTTTTTCTATGGCTACATTCTATTGTAAGCATGAATCGATCTGACGCTCATACAACAACAACAACACCAGCACAGTAGCCAGACCCACGCCCACCTACTTGGCGGCGTCTAGTGTTAAAAAGCAACAAGTGACCCGAATCAGTCAACTACTGTATTGATCAACAAATTAAGCTTCAAACAAGCCGGCATCAAGCTTGTCGTCGCACCGCACCGGCGCAACAGGCGGCGGTGCCTTTTTACCCACGCTAAATGTATTGTACTTTCAAGCTTAATGATAATCACAGACATGACGAACTATCATTATGTTTGTTCTTCACAAATGAACCATTAAATAAATTCAAACAAATATCACTCACCATCAATTCTATTTATTTCATAGCATTCCCTCTCCAACTGCAACTCAGAAAAAATTAATAAATAAAACAAAACCTGACAATACAAGCAAGCTTTTCTTCAAATTTTATTCAGTACCAATCAATAATATTTCATAAGCATTTTCCAACTTTCAAATATTCGACGGATAAAGCATCTAAATAAGCCACATTAGAAAAGCTGAACATTCATTTATCTATTCATGATAAATTACCACTCGAATACGCCTTCCCATAGCCTGCGGCGGAAGATTTCTCTTAAATTTCGCTCGCACAATACCAGAAGAACCGTGTGGTCTGGTTACCTTTCCCCAAATAACACGAGCTTGAGTCCATTTCTTCTTACCAGGGATTTTCCTCTTGCTGAATAACAATTTCAATATAAATAAAACACATGCAAACTTACAAATACTTGGCGAAATAAACATTTCAAATAAATTTCAATAATTTTATCAAGAAAAAATTTTTTTAACTTATACAGAATAACTTACTTTTTTCCTTTATATACGTATGCACACTTCTTGCCAACGTAGAATCTTGCTTCTTTATTGTTGTACACATCTTCAAGTTTCAAAAGCGCAGTATGCTCTCGTTGGTTTCGCTGCGATCGACGGTATCCGGTAAATATTGCTCGGACGTAAAGCCTGAATTTTTGAAATTGTAAATTTCACACCAATATTTTATGCATTTTTATAATAAGACATTTGAAAGAGAATAAAAATCAGAAAGCAAGTAATTTTCAAATCAGAACAAGCGCAAATTAAAATGACAATTTTGACAGAAACAAATCAAAAAGATTATTTTTACATACAAAACAGCATTATCTCAATGCACAGTATGTTTAATACATTGGATAAATTTCTGAATCGCACATTAGTGATATCATGAAATAAAAAAATTATTTTAAAATAATTCTTTGTAAAATTCAAAATGAAATAAGAGAATGATATTATAAAAACGTACGAGCAATATAAACAATGACTAATGAAATGGACAAAGAAGTGAAAAACAAAGTTTTGCACTTTATCGAAGCAATTTAAAACGTTCTTTCCTAATAGAATTCATACCGCTGCTTCTTCTTCTTTTTCTTCTTCATTTTTGATTTCATTCTTTTCGGTCTTATCTCCGGCTTTTCAACTTCCATTTTCTCCAAAGTTTCTTCACTGCTCATTTTGAGAAGCTAAATTTGCTTAAATTAAATTTAATGTAAACTAATTAATGATATAAATTAGTTTCAAATAAAATGGTGATTCTAAACCTTCAATCTGTTTATAATCGTTCGTGGAAGTTAAAAATTACAGTATTTAAGGAAAATCAAGAATAATTTCTGACTGTAGTCATGAGAAGCAATGTTTGATATACTCAAAATACATAGAGCATAGACAAAAAATATAATGTTAAAAAATTTTATTTAATGTTTAACAACTGCAGACTGTTACTATCATTTCACAGCTTCGAATGAATTCAAAAAAAATCAACATCTTTTACAAATGAAGTTGACTTCATTATAGGCATGTACTCTAGCTATTGGCAACATATATAAGCATCACATTGATATTCACATCGATTGAGAAATAAATGTAAACGTATATAAATTCAAATTGCTAATTTGCACAGAAAAATCAGAAATTTCACTGCCAATATCAATTTCTTTTATTGTTAATTTAAAGAATAAAAACATTTCACATTACAACTAAACAGCAAAAAATGGAACAAACTATCAAAATACAAATAGTTTCAACTTCATAAACTACATTTTAAAATAAAGATTTGCAAATTCTATCACCAAAGAAATTGAGCAAGTAGCTTCTTCAAAAATAAAACTGCAAAAATGTCGACTACAAAATTTAAATAGAAAATTATTGTAAAAGCAATCATTGCTTCTTTCTATTGAATTTCTTTCTGATTTTGATTTTTCAGGTGAAACCGCAATCGTTTTTTCATATCATCCGGAAGGCGATCATAACATCTTTTACAAACAGGCTTCATGTCAAGTTCGTAAAACTTTGTCCTCAAAAAAAAAGCATATATTAACTATATACCACATATCATTATATACTGCTTACTTCTCATCCAACTTTTTGTCGCATAAACTGCAAGCAAAGCATTTCACACACCACGCTTTACGCAATGCTTGAAAAGCATCAGCTGTAATCACATGGCCACATTTGAAGCAAACATTTCCAAATAACTGAATAAAAAAAATAAACATATGAGAAAATAAATAAAAACTCAGTGAAACAAATAAAAATAATTAAATACTTTGTGAAAATGAGTTTCACAATAGGCTAAACCGCGTTTTTCATAATGCCTAGAACCGAGGAATGGCTTTTCACATTTCGCGCATACAAAATGCTAAAATAAATTTTTCAATAATAATATTTACGATATTATCGGTTGGTAAATACAAAATGCAACTACTTCAACATGCCAGTGCTTTCCTAATGCTGTAATAACGCGATCCTCAATCGGTCGTCGACAAGCACCACATATTGGAATTCCCATTATGTCGTGACATCGCAAACAATACAAATTGCCTTTCACTTCCCTTGCATCTGATGTCAATTCGTTGCTAAAAATAAATTCTTACCATAATAAAACAATGATAACAACATATTTTTTTTCTGTATATTATAAAATAACATTCAAATAAATATTCAAAAATTACTATAACAACATTCTGCAACAGATTAAAAAAAAAGGAAAATCATATTTCACTGACTATTTTTGAAAACTCACCCACAACGATTGCATGTAAAATGGTATGGATGATAAACTTCTCCACGAAACTTTATATGACCTTCGTCTATAACTCCACGGCATTTATGACATACATATTTTCCAGTCCCTGATTCTTTTTCTTTCAAGTTGCATTCACGGCAAAGCGCTCTGCCAGCATTTCTCAAAAAACCAATGTCAGCCAACTCCAAATTGCATGTGTGACATCGAAAGCACTGCGGATGCCAGTTGCAATTCATTGCTTTTATTACTCGACCATCGATGAAATTTCCTTAAATTAATTTTCAAATGTCAAAATTTAATCCAAATAATCAAATATAATTTTACTGACCACACTTGGCACAATATGGCGCGTAAAGTACATGAAAATCATGTTCACAATATTTTCGACTCTCAAATTCGAAAAATATTCCATCTGGAAATGGTCGAAAGCACTGCGCACAGCTGCAATGCAATTGTTTTATACAACAATATCATAATAATTGCTTAAAATTAAAATTAAAATTAAATTACACAAAGCATCGTTGATGCCAAACTTCTTTTTCGCAGTTGACAATTTGTTCATTCAATGCGAAACCTTCACCACAACCAAAGCAGAGAATATTGGATAGCATGGGTGTACAACTAAAATTAGAGAAAGGAAAATTTCAAATTTCAAATAGAATGCATTTGCCAAATGAATACACTTCACATGCTGTCTATCAATTAAAAACACTCATGAACTAATTCATGCTATAGTAATGTCAAACATCTGCCAGCTAACGCCGCTTGTTTAACTGCAACATCGGCAGCATTATTACTATTATTATTATTATTATCATTATAAAACGAAAGCAAGCAAAATCCAGACAAACCGTTAACAAACAGAAAAAACTAGTCCGTAAATTATTCATACAACTGCTTTCAAAATGTGTCATCATTCAGAACTTTAGCATGAAGAAAAATTACAACGTCATTGAATCAACAAAACAATTATAAAATAAATACTTTATTTATAAATAAATTATTATTTCTTTAAATAATATAATTGGAATTAAAGTAAAACTAAATGCTGAGGCACTGAAATTTACACATCAAATGAAATTATATGTAAAAAATATATTTAAATGTTCAAAAGAGAAAACAGCTGTTCAGATAAAAATTGTATTCATTACCAATTATTCAAAAAATCATTTCAAGAAAGACAAAATTTCAAAATTCAACCTTATTAACAATTTCAAGATTTCAAACATTTCAATTTAGAACAGAATTCCAAATACGTCAACTTAAATAAAGCTAACAAAACAAACCACTAAATAAACTTCATTCGAAAAGTGCACTTAATAGAAATTCAAACAACTTCACGACTTCCAAAACGCCAAGTACATGCATATCAAATGAATGACAGAATTTTTTGACGTTTGCAAAGCATAATAGCATGAAATATTGCTAACGAAGCAATCTGAAACCTCAAGCATTGCAAAACTGCCAAATTGAAAGAGACATCTGAGAGCTAATAGTATAACAGAAATAAATCAATGACAACGACGACTAAGGCAATGAGAAATTATAGAAACATTTTAATCACTCAATGACACTGACCAAAAAACAACAACTAAAACAATCAAATAATGCTTTAAAATAATATTTCTAAAAATGTAAATATTGCGAATGTGTTATAACTAAATTACTACTCTGGCACTTACTCCATGTTCAAATCATCCTTGTCCTTCATTGCAGAGCTTGATTAATTTGAGAAAAATCACTTTGGCAAAACAGACGAAAGCAAACCACACTGTGAACCAAACTTAACTAAAGTCACTATTTGTTTACTCATTCCAGTGACGTTAGCCGAAAGCATATTTCAGTATGCGGCCGGAAGCGCAGCTGTTCTTGCAAGCGTAACCTTGCTGTGACAATATTGATTCGCAAGTACCATTAAATTATAAAATTTATAAAACACAAAAAATAAAACAACAAATAAAACAACGATAAATAGATCAGGAATATAACAAATACATTTTTGCTACATTAATATAGCAAGACCAGGTCCGACAAATAATAAATATTTAACCTTAAACATCAATAAGTACGGTATAAGAAAGACCATAAATAAGGAAAAGAGTAAATGCCATATAAAAATTTGCATACTGTTCGCTGATGCACAGTACGCATGTCTTTTCCATAGTCTGCTGAAGGAAAAGTTTAAAAGCATAGTTGAAGTGCATATGCATTGTTATATACTTTTATTGTAGTACGAGTCGCTTCTGCTGTTTTCAGCCGCTTTTTCTGTGTTCGTTGTTTGGCTTTTAACTTATGGAAGCACAGTTTCATTACTGAGCTGTTCAAGCTGAATATGTACTAATTGAAAAGGGCACAAAATTCAAAAGAAGCAACAAAAATGGTTTTATTATGCAATCAAGGACAATAATGGTGCGCATTTCATTATATTTCAACTTAGCAACATTGAATATCACATCCATAAATTAAGTTACTTTGTAGTTTTCTTTAATGCAAAATGAACTGATTGGACATATATAAACAATGGAATTGTGCTTAAAGCAAATTTCATAGTAAATGCAGAAATAAGTTTGCGTTTTGAACTTAATAAATATTCATATTTGATTTCTTTTCATACAAAAAGAGGAGCATTTTTGAAGGCGCGAAAACTGGAAAAATGCAGAATTAAATTTTACACAAGCGTTAAATTACAATACACTATCAACATGTAATTGTCGTTATGTATATGGTTTATATGGTCAGTGAGTTGACTTTTACTGGAAACTGATCTAAATGCAAATTATCATGCAATTTTCAACCGATTCATCACAAGATTGGTACATTGCGAAGCAGAGTTGAAACAAAATGGGCACGAGAAGCATTCGCTTCCGCCTCTTTTAATGTATTTTCGAAACATTCGAACAAAGCAACAATTATATTTCTGTGCAATCAGACCAAAATCGATCAGCAAGCAACTTGTGGTGACATTTTAGATTAGGAGTTATTTAAAAATAATTTTAGCTCAGCCTAATGAAAAGAAAGTCTAGTACTTGTTTAGCAGAAATTGCATGCAAATTTCCTTGCGTTGACGGATGAAGAATATCAATAAAAACAACTTTATTTTTTTTAATTATTATCATATTAGGTAATTTGGTTTATTCGTGTACATTTTGAAACACAAAAATAGAAGACGAACATGAAGGATGAGGAGACGTATATTTCAGTAAGTTGCATTTAATTTACTTCTTTTGTAATTGATCAAAAATTCAACTCAGAATATATATTGAATCTCTAATTTCTTTCAGAACTAACTGATAAAATTTTATTACATTCAGAAATTTTACATCTAACTAACATAAGGAACAGTTTTTAAGTAGATACTTTAACATGTTTCATAATTATAACTATTTACAATAAATGATATAGTTGCGTATACGAAATGTTTTAACATTTCACATTACAGAGCATATTCATTTTTTAATTTCTTTAGTATGATTATCTCAAATAATGTTGTGTATATTTTTAAAAATATAAAATTAATTTAGCTTTCAGTTTTAATCTAGATAGGTTAGCTGGAGTAACATTGCGTGAAGGTTGTTTTTCAATTATGCAAATCTGGGTTATCAGTAACAGAGTATACAGTAAATTAATTGCCAAATCACTGATGTAAAGGTTACAAAGTAACGGACCAATCAGAGAAAAGCAAATGTTCTATCCATGGTTAATATTTCATTTCAGTGGTGTGCGATTAACGACGGCGGTGCGTGACAACAGTATATGTGAAAGAAACTATATTTAGGTAAAAATTTAGTTTCAAAATTTATTTTCCTCGCGTTTTGCATGAACACTATTATATTTAAGTAATTATGTAGTTTTTAATTTGAATATGCACAACAATTGATATAGCTATCATGCAGAATTCTCAAACACATATAATGTATGGAAGGTTGAAGATTTTGAAAAAAATTCACATTTCAATTTATTATTTTGCGTAGCTGTCTAGAATTGACGGTAGAATACATTTAATTTTTCAATTTTCACTTGGTCTTAGCGTTGAATTATATTCTGAACAGAACAAGTAGAATATCACTAAGTGCTTTGTGTTTGCTGTTGTGCACGACAGCAGAATACCGTTCTTCATTCAGAGAATTATTAAATTATATTCTCAATGTATATTATTTTTTTTAATTGTACATCATCAAAGACATTAGGTAAATTATACTTTTGGTCTAGTTAATTTTAACTGTTTGTTAGCGCGCGCAGTTTAGTGTGCTCATATTTTGGTGAAAAGCTTTTTGCGTTGAGTTCCATTTATGTAGGCCGTTTTTGAATTTTCAAATCTCAAATTCAGACATGCGAAGGCGTGTTTTGACTAAGTCAATTTTTTGTTATGGCATTTTCAGTCCAATAGTTTATATTTTGACTGAATTTTAAATGTCAATGTCATTTCTTTTTTTTCAAATAGTTGTCACTAGTTTAATTTGTCAGTATATTTGAATTTTTTTTCAAATCATTACTTTTTCTGTCTTCTTGCAAGTCATCATTTAATATAAAATGAGTACGCATTTTATTTCTTGCATTTATATTATTTCTACTCTTCGAAATATGCGTAGTAATAAAGATGAAATTAGTGTTTCCGCAATGAGAATTGCTTTTATGTTTGGCATGGCTACAGTTAAATTTTCTCTCAAACAAAGTGCATTAGTTAAGTAAATAAAGCGCAATGAAAAATGTGCACTAGTGATATTTATCAGCAGAAATGAATAAAACAAAAATTTGCATGCGAGTTCGTTTGCTTTATTGACATATTGGAAATAATTTTAGTTTGACGCTGTCCGTGGATGGAAGCACTGCGTTTTGATTGAAAAATTGACTGAAGACCACCAACATCAAGCGCCAAACAATTTATTTGCTTTATATTCATTATTATTTTTTGGAATAATTTCTGAAAAATAATTTTTCAATCAACATCGAAAGAGCATGAACATCAACAATGAGAA